>CAAKHB010002986.1:0-13071 GCA_901007665.1 Aeoliscus strigatus | reverse complement strand
CGGGGGGGTGACGGGGGAAGAACAAATGTGTGAGTGAGGGAACAACGCTGGACAGAAGATGGACGCTCACTGCTGCTACAGTCCAATGGGAGACACAGACACATCGTCTGCTGGGGGTGACCCCGACGTCAGAGAACGTTAGCTGCTACAATTAGCCCCGGACATCATAAACCGCTAACCTTAGCCAGAACGTTAGCTGCTAACCAGCTAGGAACATTAGCCACTAACGCTACAGAACAGTGGCTGCTAACAGTCGGGCACATCCGCGGCTAACATTGTATGCTAACATTTTATGCTAACATTGTATGCTAACATTGTATGCTAACATTGTATGCTAACATTGTATGCTAACATTACTGAACAGTAGTTGCTGAAAACATTAGACAACACTGGTTGCTAGCAGAGGGAAACTGAGCAGACTAAAATGAGCCCCTAGCATTGGAGAACATTAACCGCTAACATTGGATGCTAACATTACAGAAAATGATCATCTATCAGCATTGATGCTAGGGGCTGATTTTAACAACCCGACTGTTGGCAGACAGAGAACATTAACGGCTAACGTTAGCATGAGGGAACGGCTGTTGCGAGCGGTCTCCTCGGTACAGGAATGTGTCACACCTTTCTCTGTGTAACCTTGTTTTTACGGACCCTGGAGGCAAAGTGTCTGAGACCCTCCGATCCAAGCAGACAACCACCATCAAGAAAAAAAACGTGTGAAAGCAGCTTCAGCGAGCCGGTCTGAACTGACAAATACTGACGAGTCATACGAGTTCGTGCTCTTCCCTCTGAACCTGGGTGCTGGTCCTCGGTGGTTAACGCCTTTCCACAGCAGCCATGTCTTCTCAGCATTCTCAGCAAAAAAAGAAAACCGTTCAAACGGTACAAAACCTCGACTGAGAAGAGTCGAAAGCGAAGGAGCCCCCTGGTCCCCGGAGGAGATCTACGTATAAAAAATCAGAAGTGACGAGGTTCTGTGAGGGCTGGAGAGCCGGCGGCCTCAGTCGCCCACGTCGCTGTCCTGGTCTCCGATGAGCCACAGGAAGTGGAAGCTGAGCGCCAGCAGGGCCGTGCCCAGCAGGTCGCCCAGGGCCGTCAGGTACGGGATGGAGAAGCTGTCGGGGTCTTTGCCGCTCCGCCACATGGAGTGGACCATCCAGTCGGAGATGCACAGCAGCAGGAGCACCTGGAGAGGAACGGCAGCAGGGGACGGTCAGTCTCTGGCTACCGCCGACACAGAGTCAGTCCCACCGGCAGACTGAGGAGTGTCACTGGGTTCCTCCACCTGGGGTGAAGAAGGAGCTGGAAGGAGGAAATGTTGCACTTTGCAGCCAAGTTGCTGACATTACGGTAAAGACTAGCTCTAGCTCCTTCTTCACACCAGGTCGAGGAACCCAGTGACACTCCTCAGCTCTCAGGACCCGTTCTACGTTTTCTACGCGCAAACAGTCGCATGACTGCAGTACTCCAAAGTACGCTAGCATGACTGTAGCACGTCGGTGCTAAAATAGGATTCTGCCAAAGACTAAATCTAATTAAAAACACTTTTCTTCATTGAAGCACAAAAATAAATGTACAACTGAGAGCACAAGACGTGCATTCGTCAGCGGGTGTCTGAATATGTTGATTTGTGTTCATGCTAACGCTAACGCTAACGAAGGTCTGACTTATCTTGTTGATTCATTGACTTTTTTTTGGCTTCTTGAACTTTTAAATGGAAACATCAGAGTAACGCAGCTTAAGAGGACAAGAAAGAGTTTGAGAGTCATTTTTTACCCGACGATGAGGAGGAAAAGGAACGTGATTAATACTCCTCCAAGTGTGGACGAGAAAGGAGGAGGATTAATGGACGGGGCAGCGGAGCGAGGGGACACAAGCAGAGGTATTTACAGTCCGACTCTTCACACACGGAGGGAGCCGAGGGAAACGGATAAGGACCGGTCGACAATTTAAGGGAAATGAACTGTCAGACGTTGGCGCTTGGAACAGAAACGCTGTTGTCGTTGACGGAATCAGACCGACTGTTTCACTGGGAGGTGGTGACAAAACACACATGACAACAACACCCGTAACAAGTCAAGAGGAGAACTGACGATGAAAATAAAGCTGTGTGTGTGTGCGTGTGTGTGTGTGCACAGTCCAAAAACAAACATTAATCTCCACTGTAAACAACATGGTTCCTTCCTGCCATTGTTCCCTATTACATCCTCTTGTTGTCATGGAGACTTTCAGACCATCACCTGCTTCAAAAACGACCAAACATCATCATTCACTGCAAGTTTACGACTGCGGGCGCACAACTGGGACACAATTTACAAAGACACACACACACACACACACACACAAAGTGTGGTAAAAACGTCTAAGTGACAGACACAGAGGTTCAGTGACTGAATGCAAACTAACGTGTGACGTCATGTTTTCCATGACATTCGACTTTGAGATGTGTTTGGAACTACAATGACCGATGGGGAATGTTGTGTGTTCCTTTGTGTTGTGATGTCCCAGGCTGGATACCGACCCCCCCCGTGTCTTGGTGAACCACTGGTGTCCGTGTGCTGCTGTTAAATCCCCTTGTTCTCTGGTGTTTGCCCAGATATTCTTCACTACTTAACCCAGCTGGGTGAGGAGATATGACAATGAGTATGAATATTTCCCTCCTCATTTACTGCAGTTTGTATTTTAAATAGTATTATCATACCGCAGCATGTGCAGTTTGTGCTTATCACTTCCTGCTCGTTCACCTTCCTCTTCTTTTTTTTTTTTCGGTAGCTGCAGATCCTAATGACTGGCCCCACGTTACAGACACGTCAGGAAGCAAAAAATGTCTGAAAGACAACCAATTAACATGGTGTATTTACATTTTCTGAATATTCAAATCATTAAATGTGAATTAAAGCACGGCGAACCGAACATCCCAGTTGAGCTGATGAATGCAGCGTCACAGCAGGTTTTTTTTTTTTTTGACGGATCACATGACTGTGTCCGTTCCACTCATTGTACATACATGGTGACACTTGAGCGAATCTATTTTTGCGATATATTTCTCCGATTTATTTTCCAGTCTTCTGTTTACAGTCTCTTTATAATATGTAAATATTTGTCCAAACACCTTGTCAAATATTCACCTCGTAGCCTCGTTCATATTTAGATTTGTGTTAGTTCTTTGTAGAATGTTTAAGCTCTTTGCCCAATTTTTAGTTTTTTAGATTTCCAATCTACAGGGCAAAGTGAATCCTTGAATAAAATAAATAGATAACACAGTGTATCTATATATATATATATATATATATATATATATATATATATATATATATGTATATAATTCATTCATTTATTCTTATTATTATCATTATTATTATTATTATTATTGTACATAACTTGTACTTTTGCAGTAATTTAGTTCATCATTTTAATTTAATATATTCCAGTATGTCACATTTCTAGTCTTGGTCAGAGCTGCTGTAATAAATCATTTCTGTTTGTGATTCACTTCACCTCCTCACAAGAGGAGTTAAGGTGGAAAGACTTGACCTTCACTCCTTACTGAGCCTGACGTCCCAAATCTATCTACAGTACACTCCACTGTTACCCTCAGCTACAAATCACAACCTGTTCCGACGCTCAGCGGTAATAATCCCACAACCCCCACCCCCGGTGAAATCCTTGAAATTCCAGCTGTGCACAAAGCTGCGGGTGCACCTCCATAAAAAAAAAAACAAAAAAAACCCCACTCACTTAGGATTCAAGTCGTTCATTCAGCGCCAAAACAAAACCGCTACAGAAGTCACATTTCTTCAGGCATTGCCCCGAAACCACGACGCTTGAGGAATTTACAAGACACACATACCTGCTTCTCCTCACACACTCGTCCACACATTCATCCTTCAAGAACATTCCACTCCCAACACGCTGAAGCTGACCGACCGACACAGACCGTGAGTCACTGAAGTTTTAACGTACGGACCTGGAGCCTGAATACGATTATTTTTAATGTGACGATGACTGCGTTACCTGGACTACAGCTACACTTTGGACTGACTGTGTGTGTGTGTGTGTGTGTGTGTGTCCCATCGTAAAGTGTAGAGCTCCTGAGGGAACGTTCCAAAGGGATTAATAAAGTTCCTAATCTTATTTCCAGCTGACCCGACTCCCCAACGCTGTCAAGTGACATGAAATGTAATGGGTTTGTTTTATAGCGTAAATAAAATAAAGTACAATGAGAGCGTGACCAGCTGAGCGTGAAGCTCCCTCACCTGCAGCAGCGCGGCTGCCAGGTAGACGGACATGAAGATGGGCGTGAGGGTGGTGTGTCCGCTCTTCATCAGGTGGATGGTGTACAGGAATATCAGGTGACCCGGGATCACCAGCAGGAGGAGCACCTGAGCAGATCGGTGGTTGGCGCCTGGGACGACGAAAGAAACAAACAAACAAAGGGCATTACCACCAGTAACTGCATTCACAGTGGCATACTTTGGAGTACCGTAGTTACACAGGTATTAGCAGTACTAATCAGAAAACAGTTCCTGAAAGATGAGAAGTGTCACTGGGTTCCTCCTCAGCACAGAGGATCTGGATCCAGCTGCTAGCGTACGGACCTGTGCCGAGGAAGGTGCGACAGGGGTAGTAGCAGCCCTTGGCCTCGTCGGGGACCTCTCCGGGAGCGCAGTGGAAATGCAGGTGGGTGGAGATCCTGCTGGACTGGATCGCCACCAAGTTCCCGCCGATACCTGGAGGTGAGGAAACGTCAACGTGAACGAGGTCGGAGCGGATCGGACCTCAGTGAAAGGTTTGTGAGCAGGAGAGAGACGGGAACATCACTGAGGGAAGGTGCCGGGTGGAAACGGAGCTGCACAGACTGAATCAAGTGTTCAGCACCCTGAGGCGATAATGTGTCTCCTTCCATTGATGAACCTCTCTTCAGTCTCATTTGTTTATTTACCATCTCCATATTTTATAATCAATTCTTTCTGATCTATTTATTTAGTTTTAATCTTGTTTTCTAGACTGTTTCTCTTAATAATAATGATGAATATTCCATATCTCTGGTATGTTTCATTCATTTTTCCCTCATTTGACACTCTTCTAGAATTTTTATCAGTGGACTTATCTAGATTGATTTTACTTGTTTATTTTATTCACCTTTTTCTTTCCTTTATGGGTTTTTATCTCTCCTTTTTTCCTCAGGCATCCAAGCGTTTCCTCAGCTCCTTGTTTTTAATTAATCTTGCTTCGTGGGCTCTGTCTGGAATTTTTATTCTTCTAATTATCATTCACAGCACTCTGTGTTATATCTTTCTTGGATATAAAGTTCTATATAAATAACGTTTGACTGGTTGACTGAATCACCAGTGTTGTGGCACTGGTGCATTTTTTAAAATTCTCACTAACTCACGGACCTTTTGTTCCTGCAAGCAGCGCCTGGTTTGACCCTCCACAGACAGTTTGGACCAGTGTGATGGTCATTAGACCATTAGATTAGTCAGCAGACTGTGGGTGAAGGGGAGGTGTGACGGTGTGTTGTCATGACGGTTCATCTGACACGGGGATGAGACAATGTTGTATATCCTCTTCTTTGCAGCCTCAATATACAAGTTACATCATAATCTCATCCAAACAAAAGGTTAAAATTAAAATAACTCTGCTTTTGGATTGTCAGCTGATGTGTGTGTGTTGGGGTCTTGCACACACAGCTGGGGGCAGAGGTACAGTGAAAGGAGGTTTGGGGGTGATGTTACTTATTCAGGTCAGTGGGTCTGACAGGAGGAATGAGGACGATGAGGTCGGGGCTGGAGCAGGGTGTGTGTGTGTGTGTGTGTGTGTCTCAGCCCCTCTTAGTTGGACTGCTGCGCCCAGAGGGGAGAGGATGACACATGACACACAAAGATAACATGAAATGGAGGGAGAACTTGGGGAATAATTATTATAATTATTATTCCATTAATAGATAACATAATGGTGTAAAGTACAAGATTATAATGAGATAATTCCCATCAATGTTTGTTGTGTGAAAATGGTCTTTTTTATTATTTTTTCAAAGGTTTTATTTCCTTTGATTTCCACATTCAGACGTCTCAGTGGATCCCTGGTGTCCGGTTCCTTCGTACACATCCAGTATAGACTAATTGTCCTGACATAGACGGTGAACTTAGTCCCAGCTGGTCTTTTATTTTGATCATTTTACTTGTTTTAATAAAGGTTCTCTGACACGTGGCACTGTATTAACGTGTGGCCCAGCTCGAGCTGCGCTGCCACACTTCATTAATCCCGGCCTGCAGCTCAAACTCGCAGCATGTGGTCACAGCGGTTCCTCACTGGAGAAGTTCCAGAGCGCAGCCGTGATCCACAGCCCGAACCGGGTTTCTCTCCATCTAAACATGCACTTCTTATGAACACAGCTGAGCCTTCACCTGCTGAACCAACACGTGGAGTGAGTCGTTCCGCTCCAGTCGCAGATGGAGGTTGTTGTGGTTTCACCTGTCTTTTCTAATCCACCCCCCCTCTGCTCTCACACATCATGACTCCTAACAACTCCCGTCTGCCAGGCCCTTTGTCCAACTGAATCTTATTACTAAGGACGGGAGTGGCTGTGAATGCCCTCCATCTTGTTCCAAACCTCCTGTTACTGCCATTGGATTCCAAGGATCTGAGACTGGGGAGTTGGATGGAAAACGGACTAAGAGCTGTGCTGTGATATGAAGACAAAGTGGGACTGACGCCCTTGGTGCATTCACACCTGGGCGCTGCAGCACAAGACAAATGGACTGGGGACAGCGTCGTCCATCTTGTGCATATGAACCATGGGAACAGGAGGGATCCGACTGGATATTAATTAAAACCCTGAGTCGGTCTGATGATGACAAACAGAGTCAGTGAGGCGTACGTGTGCTGCTGCAGAGGGAACAGATGAACGTGTGACCAATGAGCCTGCTGTGCTGTGTGGGGACGCCTTTAAAACTTTAATCACCACGTTGATGTACATCACGGGTCCTGAAGACACGTTTGCCTGTCGGGCCAATGGCCTTAAAGGAGATAAACAACACCAGAAGATGTGGATGTTTCACACTCGGAACGCCCGTAATCAGCAACAACACCCCCTGTATCCTGATCGGTCGAGGGATCCAAGGATGAACCTGCAGCGACACCGTGACTCACCGTTGATGACAGGCGTGTACACCACGATCCCAGCCAGGTCGGGGTCGGACACCGTTTGGTCCAGGATGAGTCCTCCGATGCTGTGGACCACAAAACAACTGGCTCAGTGTGAGAGGACGCCGTGGGGGATGAGGACGGGGTAGGGGATGGCGTAGAGGACAGCATAGGTGACGACGGAGGGCACAGGGACGGCGATGATGTAGAGGACGTTTGAGAAAAGACAAGAATCCCCTTCTGTGCTCATGTGCTGCAATTTGGTGTAGGGGGGGGGGTGAGTCATCGGATGAGAACCAGACACTGGGAGCTGCAGACGCAGAGTGTCTGTGTTCCCCCTTTGAAGACTAAACACACACACACACACACACACACACACCTGCTGATGACCATGGCGGTGATGACTGGCTCCCATCCAGAGTACAGCAGAGTGCGGCTGGCCGGGTGCTTGGAAGAGATGACGATCCACAGCGGGGTCAGACACATGAAGAAGGCACACACCAGAGACGACACGTACGGGTACGAATCTGCACAGGAACACACGTGTTGTTTCCTGTCATTTCATGAGCTGGGCGTCATGAGACGACAGACACGAGGCGACGTCTCAAAGGCTGGCTGTCACACACGACGGCACCAACAACAGGATTACCACCGCGTGGAACAGGTTGACAGGGTGTTAGTCCACATTGTCTGCTTGTTTGAAATCCATCAAGGAGTGAGGGAACACGTGGAGATGACAAACACTCATCCCCTGGAGTGGAAGCTTGAATAAACGTCTTTCATTTGTTTCCGGCACTCTGCGTTTGAACCCACTGACAGGTTGAGCCGGGGGTTAATCACCCTGACGGTGATCACACTGAACAAAATATGGACATTTTCAGGCTGGTTTGTTGCGTTGCCATTGACTACGGCGTTTTAATTGAATTAAAGGTCATTTCATTAACATACTTGCCTAATTATGCTTCTTTTATTTAACATAGGTCCAGTACATTTGACAGAAACAAGTTAATGGATGACTCCTCCCACCAGCATCTCAACACGTAGACAGAAGCTTTTATCTGCAGCTCCGGTTGGGTCACATGACCCGAGTTCTGTCAAGAATGTCCATGAGTTCTGCAGAAAAGTGTTGTGTGTCTGCGCCCGCTCAACAACAGAGCCTTTGTGCAGGAGGAGACGCGGCAGACGGCCTCATGACTCGGCCCGGCCATGGAAAGATGACATGTGAAGTGTGTTTGATAAATTTAGCGCACAGAACTTCAGTGTTCATAGAGTGGGAGCTGGAGATGCTTCGCAGAGGAAATACCACCAGGTGCACGCAAACAGAGGTGTGGGTGTGACATGAATTATTCATGTGAGGTGAGAGGAGACGTCTGTTCTGCTGCCGGAGACAGCAGAGAGCAGCGGTGGCGCTGCAGGGACATCTAGTGGCTGACTGAGGGAGTTGTCTCACAGAAACAGAATAAACCGAAGAACTGTACAGAACTATGAGACAAAGTTTCATCAGTAGATCACAAATCATACCAGCAGTTATTACTAATCTAATTCACCAGAACATTCTATCATCGGGGCAGGTTAAAATAAAATTCAATAACATAAATAAAATTAAATATGTGTGTGTTATAATTGAAATGATCTCTAGGACTATTCACCGACCCAGGCACTTGTAGAGGCCCTGACTTATCCAGGCCAGGATCGCCAGCGTTATGAGGTCACCAAAACTGGCTGCAATGGGCGTGGCAACATTGTCTGGGTTGATGCCCGTCTTCTTTGAGCCCACGATCACGCCCACCATGATGATTCCTGAGCATGACATGAAGAAGACGGAGCACGTCAGCAGACACTCGGCTGCCACACAAGACCAACAGTAATTGTGGAACCTGTGTGTGTGTGTGTGTGTGTGTGTGTTTACCCTGCAGCAGGGAGGCTATGAAGGCCGTGGCCACGCTGCTGGAGCACAGCAGCACTGCATGGCTCATCTGGAACTTCCCCTCCGGGATCCAACCGAGAACCACGGCTGCTACGGCTGCTAGGAAGCCCACGACGGTGGCCTGAACCTGGGGGAGGGACGGCGTCACGTGACTGACCTGACTCTGTCTTTGGTTTGAAATCAACATCGTCTGACGTCCGGACTGTGGTTACAAATTACTAAGTCCAATTTACTCTAATTTAATTTAATATTTGCAGTGTAAGGAGGAATGAAGGAACATGATGTCGAAAAGAACACAGTTCACTTCCAACAAGAGCAGCTCACCAAAACACTGAGTCAGACGTGGGTGCTATTATGACATGATTATATGTACACTCAGAGGTAGGACGCAGACTGGAGGCAGAAACACAGTCTGGGTAAACGCCCTCCGCGCTTCAAGGATTTATTCCTGGTTATGTAACTGCAAATTAACTGACTGCTGCACGACACGTCCCGTACAGACTGTCTGTAAATATAAATAAAGCTGATAGCTCCACGGCCATGAACTTCACCTGTGTACATGTTGAGAAAAACACTACTGTACTAGTACACAATGTATGTGTGTGTGAGTGTGTGTGTGTGTGTCTGTGTGTGTTTACCTGCTTCAGCGCCAAGTTGCCTATAATCAGATTCCACTTCTCGATGGGAGAATCCATCTTGCCCACGTTCACCTGTGTTTCCAGAGAAAAAGAGACTCGAATCACTGATATCAGAGACATGCGCCTGACGTGCTGAGTCGTCGTTTGTGTCTGACCAACGGCTGCAGGGTGTCGCCGTACAAAACAGACAAGCAGAGATCTGCAGTAATTGATTTTGTGAAAACTACTGAGATACGTAACTTAGCAGGTTCGCTAACACTAGCATATCGTTTGTCTGTTTTCACTTACACTTTGTCAGTTTCTTTATTCTTACTTATTTATTTATCCACTGATGTTTGTATTACTCATTAAATGAACTTTTTGTTTCTGATAATGCTAAATTCTCCATTTCTTTTGATTTTTTTTGTCTGACTGGAGGCAGATGCACTAGGCTGATGTCGACATTTCCAAATATAAAGTATTACTTTAAAAAGAAGAAGAAGAAGAAGAAAAGATCCTGGGGCCTTTTTCTGGACTTTTCTTAGGTTTTATCATCTGTAGCCTGGATGTTCATGTTTCAAATGTCTTGAAGTCCCAGTGAGTTTGGTCGGCCACAGCTCGTTTCTGTGCGTTCTGTTGACACGGCTCTGAGAATGTGGAGCCTGTACGCGAGGCGCTGGCAGGACGAGACCAACCTCTGCTCCTGGCGGAAGAGGAGCAACTGGCAGGAAAAGTCCTGACAGCTTCTGCTGATTCAGTGTTTGTATGGATTTAATCCGGAACGGCCGAGGACAGTGGACATTAATGAGCAGCACTGGTCGCCCCCCCCCCCTTTAAACCCTTTGCTCAGATATGAAAAGTAATTCTGCAAAAACCCTCCGCGGGAAATGGCCCCGCAGTCTGCCACGTCAGCACATTCCTTTTCTGTGTCTCATCCACAAAGCAGCTCCATTCAAGACGCTGCAACGTTCTCTCGCTCGCAACTTCTCTGAAAAGTAACTTCAACGGGAAAGTGTGGGGTGATCGAGGGGGAGGCAAACACCCTGATGACATCATCACGTGTCTGCAATCACCTCACATCCCACCAGGGAGAAACGAGTGTGAAAACACACAGTGGTGCAACTCTGACGTTACCTGTGACTGCGTAAGAACACCAGAGTTCAGGATCCGCACGCACGCACGCACGCACACACACACACACAAAGTGGAACGCACACAAACTCCAGTTTCACACAGAATCTCTGACAATGGGACTGGAACGCATCAGTCGTAACACGTCATATTAGTGAGGAGAGTGTTTCTACGTACGTCCACCCGTGAACTAGTACATCTGTTCGAATTTCTGCGTCTTTCTCGGGAGGCTGCCCCCTGTTGGCTGGAGTATGAAGTGGAGTTTTTCTCGTACTCTACGACACAGACTGCAGTCCAACGGCTCAACAACACATGCTCCAGCCTTCCAGCCGGTGTCTGGGTGAACCACTCGTAAAAGTCCAATCAACATGTGCAGATGTAAAACCAACAGCTTGAAGATGTTTAACAGGCTTTTAGGTTCAATTCCAGAGTGAACACAGAAAATATTCATGACAACACCTCAAGACTGACGTCAGCAGCACTGCAGGGTGTGTGTGTGTGTGTGTGTGTGTGTGTGTGTGTGTGTGCATGTGTGTATTTCCTACCGCTGTGGACAGTCTGGAAGCCAGAGTCATCTCCAGGTTTCCCTTCAGGCCAAGGAGGGCCGGGACCAGGATGAAGATCTCTGTGATGTAATGGAACGCCTCCCAGTGCTGTGGACGACAAGTAACAACCATCACTTGCTGTGACCTTTGAACCCTCAAGAGGAACACATGAGTTTAGGCATTTAAAGACTTTTATATACTTTTATGACTTTTTGCCAAAAAAGTTAAAATCAAAGTCAATGAAGTTTGTTATTTCTGGACAAATCTATTCATAAATGTTCATATGCATATAGTTTAGGGTTTTTTTTTTTCATTTTCCACATTCAGACATCTCAGTCGATGGGGTCACAGTGGATCCCTGATGTCTGTACCTACCAACACTCAAACTAGAACATAACAGTAACAGTGACTATTTAGTCACAGCTGAACCATTTCGTCGACCCTCAGTCCTGCTGTTCTCATATTCCAGCAGAAAAGAAACAGTCCATATAAATGAGGTAAATGTGAGTGAATGAACGGATGACAGTGGTTCAGTCCCTTCAACTCGTTGGTCTGTGGTTTTTGAACCCTGCCGTCATTCGGTGACGTGTTTGCGCCGGGTGGCTGCACACAGCCCTGGAGGACAGGAACTCTTTGAATAAACAGAACTTTTGCACCCTGAGCAGTGAGTTGAGACCACAGACCAGTCAACCTCCCTGACAACAGAACATAAAAACTAACAGATGCTTCTGAAACAGACAGTGGTCCATTTTCTTTCATTTCCTGGATTTTCTTGAACTTTCATTCTTGAGAGTTTAAAGAAAATACATGTGTGTATCAGAACGAGAAAAAAATGATCCTAAAAAGGTCAGTCTGTGTGTGTGTGTCTATTCTAATGCAACAAAACATCCCTAAATCTGATTCATAGGAACCAGAGTTGTGTGTATTTTCGATTCAACAGAACTTTCAAAAATGACCTTCAACAATGTAATTGAAAACTGTGTCAGGATCTTTTTCCAGAAAACCACTGCTGATCTTCTTCTTCTCCTTTCAGCTTGTCCCTCTTCAGGTGTTGCCACAGCGAATCATCGATTTCCATCTTTCCCTGTTCTCTGTATCCTCTACCCTGACTCCAACTACCTCCATGTCCTCCCTCACTGCATCTATAAACCTTCTCTTTGACCTTCCTCTCTGTCTCCTACCTCCAACTCCATCTCTAACATTCTCCTACCAATGTATCCACTGTCCCTCCTCTGCACATGTCCAAACCATCTCAATCTAGCCTCTCTATCTTTTTCTCCTAACCTTCCTGTCTGTGTTGTCCCTCTGATGACCTCATTCCTAATCCTGTCCATCCTGGTCACTCCTAAAGAGAATCTCAGCATCTTTAACTCTGCCACCTCCAGCTCTGCCTCCTGTCTTCTGTCTATCGCTAGTGTCTCTAAACCATACATCATAGCTGGTCTAACCACAGTCCTGTAAACCTTTCCCTTCACCTTAGCTGAAACTCTTCTATCACAAATCACTCCTGACACTTTTCTCCAGCTGTTCCACCCTGCCTGCACCCTATTCTTCACTTCTCTTCCACAGTCTCCACTACTCTGCACTGTTGATCCTAAGTACTTAAACTCCTGCACCTTCACCACCTCTGCTCCCTGTAACCTCACTTTTCCACTGGTCTCCCTTTCATTTATGCACATATACTCTGTCTTGCTACAACTGA
>CAAKHB010002985.1:0-12274 GCA_901007665.1 Aeoliscus strigatus | reverse complement strand
GGCACCTCCCTAGGGAGGTCCTCCAGGCACATCCAGCTGGGAGGAGGCCCCGGGGCAGAGCATGGACCAGGTGGAGAGATTGTATCTCCACACTGTTCTGTGATCCCCCTGTCGTGGAAAATTGTCGAACGACTATGTTAAGGTAGGGAAAAAATAAAAACCTGAAGTCCGGTTGCAAGCGTCAATTGTTGTCTGTTTAATCTCTGTCTGCAGCACAGGGTGAGATCAAGTACACAGCCAAGTTGCATACAAGATGTCACACCGAGAGTTGAATACATGAGTTACTTATACACTTGCTATGCCCGTGATGACGCTACAATCTCCTTTCTTGTCCAGTAACAGTTCTTAAATCCAATCTCTGCAGGACATGCACAACCTGTGTGTTAGGGAGTCGTTAGACCTTGAAGTTTGGAAAACAATTTCTTGAGATAAACACCAGCTGCTACATGGACATCAAGCAACTGTGGTCGCACAAGATATTCCTGGAATCGGGTGTTTCTCGTCTGATAGCTGACACACAGTTCATCGTGAACTTACAGCACATATAAGCATAAGCATTCGGTTAAACACAATCATTTTACCATTACACCCCAATCAAAGATGGCTGGTGTCGCCAGGGAAGGGGAAGTCTGAGGGATCCCTGCTGAAGCTGCTACCCCCACGACCCCACCTCTTATAAGTGGAAGAAGATGGATGGACTAGTGCCTCTAAAAACAGACCATGATAAATGTTAGTCCAATGTCACTCTGTAAGAGGTTCAAGGGGTGCTGCCCCAAAGATAAGCTGAAATAAAACACTGTATGAGATGTCTTATCTGACTTGTGATGTACGATTCAGTAGATGTTACGGCCATACAGTGTACGCAAGAAGCACGGAACATAGTGTCCTACCCAGGTTAAACAGACAGTATCACTCAGTGATGTTTGTGAGAAACTCACAGCACCTCTACAGTTTGTGACACATTCCAACTGACACATATCTGTGCTTTGCTAAGGACATCCATTTCTCATAAGAAAAATTTTAGCAAATAAAGTTTGAGAGCACATAAGGTAACAATTGTTGGAAGCATCAAGTCTTCAAGGTTTCCTTGGATCCAGTGACAAACTCACAGTCACATTTTTTTTGTAATTGAATGAGAAAAACTGTCATTGTGGCAAAAGCATTCACTTTTGATTTATAGGTGACGTTAGTTTGTAAACGAATTTCACTGTATGACGACAAATATGCAAGTCACCCTTTGCAAGGAGTTAATTTCTGTGGGGTGAGCTGTTTCAATTAGTGAATACAGCAACAAAATGAAAGCAGCACAAGTTATGTTTTTAATCATGTCAAATGATGTGCTCCCTCAGGGGCTGATGGCAATGCCTGACAAACTGGGCCTGTGGTGATGCATCGAGGGCAAATGGTAATAAGTGTCGTTCACCGTTACAGCAGTAAACTGAGGAGAGAGGAGGAACAACAGAGATAAAAGGGACAAAACATTACTCATAGTTTACAAATCACAATAGATCTCTTTTTGCACAGAGATTATGCAGTTGAACCAAGCTAAGACTGAGACGTGGAGCACTGCCAGCATCTCTTGACATTCTGCTGTTAGTAGTTTGACAGTGACTGCTTTACTGATTTGCTATGCATAGTTTAAATGAAGCTATTGTTACCACAGCCCAGGGTTGGAGATTAGTTTTATAGTGTATTTTCTGAACACTATTTAATCCCTCTGCTCACTGAAAATGCTCTGCCTCAAAAATGATTTTCTCAAAGCTTTGCTCCTGAAGTTTTATGATTGCTAATAATGTGAGGGATGAAGCCAACAAGACAAATTAAGATTGTAATAAACACAATGTCATTTGCTCTGTGTTAGACTAAAAAAAACAAATGAATAGTTCAAATTCAAATTACAACTATGATCAGTGTGGGAATGATGTTTAAATATAAGAGCTGGCCTACCAACATTTCAATCAAAATCAGAATCATTGTCATTGTACACAAAATAACAAAAATGTGTGCAACTTTCTCAAGTAACACAATAGAAAATAGGATATAAATGCCAAAATGAAAAATATATACAAATATATAATATAAAAATACCAAAAGCAGACATAATATGTCTAAAAAATAACATAAGAAGCAAAGAACACTGGAACTGACCACA
This sequence comes from Aeoliscus strigatus, assembly GCA_901007665.1. Classification (NCBI taxonomy): domain Eukaryota; kingdom Metazoa; phylum Chordata; class Actinopteri; order Syngnathiformes; family Centriscidae; genus Aeoliscus; species Aeoliscus strigatus. The sequence goes on along the minus strand of CAAKHB010002985.1, from coordinate 10,122 downwards.
GCCATAAATCCAGGATATTCACTGAATTCCAATTTGTTGCAAAACACAATATGAATGCAAACATTTTACATAAACTAAACTAAACTGATTGAGGTATTAATGGGCAACAAAAACATTGCTTGCACAGTCTGTGATGCTTTGCGAGGTTGAGTTACCGAGTTGATAACCAGCTTCGTGGTACCAATTATCCTGATTGCCATGGTCTCAGTGACTCAATCCTGGACTAACCAAGTAATCCAGGACTTGTTGATCGAGCTTCGTGGTACAGGCCCCTGGACTCGTTCACTTTACACAGCATGTGTGTTTTTGTGTGTGTGGCATCACTGTGTGCTGGACCGGACAGACACTGGCAACAGTGCTTGCTCTAAATAAACCTCTCCAACACTTAAAACATCCAGTGTCTGCTCCTTCTTGCAATAAACAAAAGGGAGGACCGCACCAAATTGCACCAAATAAGAAGAAATCATGGAGGCTGCTGATGCATTAACATTGTGCATCTACAATTCAGAAAGCCTGGATTGTGTCTATCTCTGTCAAAATCAGGCCAAAATTGGACTGCAGTAAAAGGATGTCAGGGAAACATGCATGTTTATTGAAGTCTCCAACTGGGGAAATTCAGTACTGCACAATCAAATCCTGCATGATGCATGCAACCAATATGCACATTTGGTGGAATAATGCATGTTGACATGCAAACAACTTGTCTCCCCAAGCGCCTGCTTTACCAGTTTTTACTCTTACAAACCTGTCTGCTGGAATTTGCTCTCACTGAGCCATGAGATTATTAGCAAACTGATATTAGGCAATAAGGCCTGGATCCCTGTTCATCCCCACGGTGTTGGTTTGGATTTGTGCAGACCAGTTCCACTCCAACAGGGAAAATCATTTTTTTCTTTACGGACCTCACTTTGTGCACAGTGGCGCGCTGTCATGTGAAACAGAAGAATAACTTTTTCAATTTGCTGTCACTAAGAAGCCCAATAAATATCAGTGTTTGCAGTCACATTCATTTCTCTCACCAAACAACAGAGAACCTGTTTGTGATTGTGATGCATCCACAGCAATCTACAGCTGAAACTCCCCTGAATGGTTCTTTCTATACAATCCTTGGTTCATGCTTTCTGAACTTTTGCTGTCAGATAAATGCAGCCTGCACATGCCTGTGACTGCACATGATACCAACAGACGGAGAAAAAAAAGGTATATAAATAAATATTGATGTGTTTTCAGAACAGTTCATTAACTTCATGCTCACACACTGCAACTCTGTGACTTATAATTAGCACATAGGTGACAGCAAAGGCCTCAGTGACCTTTAAAGTTCCTTCAAACAGCTGAAGAAAGGAAGATTTTTCAGGTCAGTCACCACTTTGGCCACTTGCCACATCTAATAACTGCGCGTGCACACACATACGTGGCGGAAGAGCCTGCCCAGACACACTTTGTTGAGTGTCCTCAGGGCACATACAGCCCAGGGCCTGGATGGGGGAGAAATGAGAACAGGCAAGTAAAAGCTAGATTGCTGGACAGACTAAATTTATTTAATATCCCTTGGCATGGCCTGAGGGACAGCGAGAGAGAAGTGGAAAGCCAACGCTTCATGAACGGAAAGCAAAGCGGGTCAAGGGTGAGATGTAGATAGACAGGGAGGGGCGTGGGGGATGGATGCGGAGTAAACAGGAGGGAGAATTTTCTCCCCACAAACCATTAAATCAACAACATGAGGTTTGAGATGTACTTCCTTTCTGCCGCGGCTTTACTTCTGTCTCTGGTTCATCAACGCACAGCAGTACATTCACAATTTAAAAAATGATGACGGGGATATTTCCATTTCATTCAGATTGAACCTACAGTGCATCCTATTAACCTATTCCTGTGTGTGTGCACGTGAATATGAGGACTGTTGCATTCCCAGTAGGTGGATAGATCTCCAAACGAATGGCTATTATCCTAATTAGCTCTAATTATGCCTGCTTTCAATTAGCCACTCAACTGGTGGGGATCCCTCTCATCCTCTTTCTATCTGATACGTGTTCTGTCTTCTCTCATCTGATGAAGCACAGCAGATTCTTCAACACTATCCTGTCCTTCTAGGTGCTCGGCTAAAGAGATAAACCAAAAGACAGTATACTCTCAGTAGAAGCTAATGACTGGCTGAACAAACTGACTCACCACACTGAGCGTCACATGTCATTTTGTGCTCAGTTCACTCTGTTAATGTCATGACGGGGGGATGCGTAGTGAAACCCAAAGTTAAAAAGCAGTACGTTTCCAACTTGTCCTGTCTGTACTGATGAAAAAAATTAATAACTAGACTGGACTGCACTATTAATCTCTCCAACTTCTGTTCCAATTTGCATTGATGCGACAGGACATATGTTGACATATTATCCCCACTGCCGTTGTGTAATGCAGCAGAGAGTTGTCAGTCAGGGTCAGGCCGGTAAATGATCTTTCCTACAGGGACAAAACCTGTCTAACAAGCATCTTGGACCCTCTGCAGTTTGTCATAACTGGTCCACAAACAACAACATGGCAAATTTGAAGTACTTTTGTGCAAAGGTTGCTCAAGACAAAGTTGTAGAGGAGTGCATTTGAAATGATGACAATGTTGACGACCTAGGAGAGATGCTGGCCTTGTCCCTGCCTGGACAACCGCCTGACACTGAACCGCTGAACAGTGCAACCAAAGAGCTGAGGACTAATGACGGGCTGAACAAAATGAGGACATGCAGGAAACTCACAAGAGGACACCAGCTGTACCCTGAGGACCCTTTCTTTCTTTTGGTCTTTATATTGTTCCTTCTTTCTTTATCTATCCATTCTTAATTTAACCAGGCAGGTCAATTACGAACATAATCTTATTTACAATGACGGTCTGGCAAGAGGACAAAAGCTCTCTTGAAGGGAAGGGAGCAAGGGGGATAAAGACAACAGTAAAGAAATATAAACATACAATTTTCAGTGACCTCTGGAGTGACTGTGTATTCACAATGACCTTCATGTGAACATCATCAGGGATTGAACATGGACTTCACAAACGGACAATGTGACAACCAAGGCAAACCAGCAGATTAACAGAAAGATGTGCTTTCCCTCTACTCTGCTGACGGGAAGCCAACCACTCAGTTTAAAAATTGCTCTACTCAAGAGAGGACTCCCTGCAGAGTGTGTGTGATCCTCAGAGCAGGCACCACGCTCCTCTTTCGGCAGAGTTCTGTACGACAGGAGGTGTGTCAGCTGTACTAACAAGTGATCATGACACTTCCTGTAAAACCACAATTCTTCCACAGAGAGACTTCTTCCTGCGGGCGATCAGAGCCATGAACAATAAACGATCAAGTCTAGAAGGACAATATCTCTAAAGTCTTGAACGACTGCAATGCTGTTACCAATTCATCTACCGCTTAGTATTCACCATGTTGCTTAATCTTAGTCATATAATGTAGCATTTTATATGATGTTGTTATTAATTACTCCTGCCATCAATCATGACAAAAGTAAGGATTAGGTGGGCGGAGGGAGCTGGGACTGTGAAGGTGAGTGAGAACAGCAACCTACCTACAATGTGGAAGTATCTGATTATACTGCCGTGCAATCAATATTATATTATTGTGGGCTATTAATGCCCATGTACCTATGAATGAACTGATGAAAAAAAAAGATGCCTCAGACGTTATAAGCTGTTTTAGAGGCGCTGGCTAATAAATTGTATCAGTACGGACATACACTCACTTATTTAGATGACTTCACTTGTTGGTGAAAACTTCATCTGCATTAATGTGAAAAGAGACATGACACACACCCACACACTAGATTTCTAGCACAGACTGTGCATAAGAGGAAACTGAGAGGTGTCTAAATAATGGGCTGTTTCAATATTAGTCATTATAGCGTTTGTGTGAATGTACAATTTCTACCTACAACTTGATAGAACCCTTTTAATAATTGGTGAAATGTCTACTAATAAGGCCTACTAATAAGACTAATAATACATATTTTTGCAGAAGCACTTTGCAATAGTGTTTCTGTAATAGCATGCAGTGTCATGTCTACCAGTGTCAGTTTGCCACCTGCTCCACATGAACACCACCTCAGCTGCAGCTCCAGCTACTTTTGGACAGCAAGTTTGTTTGGAGCAACGCGGCGTAGGAGTAAGACAGACAGCTGCCATGAATGTCAAAGCACATTGGGGCTCTGGGCTCGTTGGTCCAGTCAAGGCTCTAGAACGCAGGTGATGTTTTTCAACCCAGCAATGTCTGTGGAGCATCACTCCAAACAATTCATGAGAGATTCCTAATACTGTACAGCCAAAATGGAGGTGATCATCCCTCCTTTGTATGACTCATTTTATTGTGAAGCACAACTCTATTGGACAGCAGACCAACACACACACTGTTGACATCTTCACACATATTGTGTCCGTATGATTCTTTTGGATGATGCTGATAACAATCTGCAATACACTCCAGCCATTACTCAGTTATTGGCCATATTGTGCTCACTCAATAAAACATCAGTAACCATCATTCCACCCACATACGTGAGGAGGTGTTCTCTCATAATTATATTTTCTGTGCTCAACTACTGCTGCCTGTAAGTGAACAGCTGCTTCTTTTTTGAACTGATCACTCAAAGACTGCCACCAAAGAACGAAAATAAGGTGTGTGTGTGTAGCTGATAATGATTAATCATGTCTTTATCTTTGAAAGGTTGTCTATGTCTGATCCACTTCTATCGCTCTTTCTCCACCTCCCTTCATCTCCTCTTCCTCTCATCTCTGACTATATCATGCATCATTTCAGAAATCATTATTCCCCCTATTAAAGAGTGAGCTAACACACCAGTCAGTACTTGCCAGCTTGCGTGTGCGTTCAAGTGTGTGTGCGTGTGTGCACGCGCATCCCATGTCCAGTTGTTAAATATTCTAAAGACAGAAACCTCCTTTAATTACCCACTAATCATACTTTTAATTACCTGCCACACACTCATCCATCAGTGACCAGATTGAACACACACACACAAAATCAATTTATTCATCTGCATATTTACCATTGTTCTTACCTGAAATGAGTGCAGAGAGAGGGCAGAGGGGTTAAACGTGAGCGTGAAAGACTAGACAGTGCAGTGATGAGTGTCTAATGTTTTTATACTGCTTAAATTCGGAGCATGAAACAAATAATTCATTGAATAATGGAAATGCCACAGAGGATTGGAGAGCAAACAAGTTGTGTCAAGAGATTATGTGCATGTATGTTTGCTCCTGCTGCTTGCCACAGTGTGGATATATTTTTTGGACAAACAGTCAAACGTGTGTCACTAGACAGACAAAAAACAGAATGCTGATGGATTTGATGAATTAGTAAACAGCTGTATGATGCCATCATGGACTCTGTATAAAGATTAACAACCAGTGCAATAAGCATTCCGCAACTGGTCATAACTAAATTCAGAAGAGAGAAAAAACAAACCCCCCAAAAAAAGATTCATTTGTGTCACCCAAGGTCATGTCACAGTTTTTTTATTTGTCATTATGCCACTATATGAGCAGATAATTACAGAGATCCATAACCACACTGCTGATACACAAACTACTACCAATTTGTTTGGAGGGAAAGTGTTCATGTGTGTCGGGAGTGGGGGGCAAAGGGGGTGTACAAGGAACGACTGGGACACATTAAAGGTCAGTGTTATAAATGAGGTCTTTTGAATTGTTCTTGTCTTGTAAGAAATTCTATTTGTGCAGTGACAATTTCAAATTTGTGAATATATTCAAAAAGGAGTGAGATGAATTACAACTCATTTATCCCCACCCATGAATTCTATTACCCTTCTAGTGTAATATTTACGCAATATGTTCACACCTTGTATGAAGATATATAGCAATGATCTAACAGGGATCATCAATGGATGAATGGCAGTGAAGGTAGTTGTTAATAGGATATATTTCAACAGCAATGTGTGGTACGTCACCCGCCTGGTTCAACTGCTGTTCAAGGAGCTTTTCAGAAACAGGCACACGCGCACGCACACGCACACGCACACACACACACACACACACACACACACACACACACACACACACACACACATACATACACGCACGCACACAATCCTACCTTCACCTCTCTCTCCTGCTGCTCGTCTCCCTCTCATGAGTGTGTGAAGCATCTGGGAGAGTCTGAAGTACTATAAAAAGTTTTCTTAGTAGTTTGAGAGATGCCAATGTAAATTTCAGCATAATTGGAACATATTTGGGACACATGGACACACGAGTGCAGCGTCGGTTTTATCTGACCACCCACCATCATCAGGCGCAGTGTGCACAGACAAGGTATCTAACTGTGAGCTGGTGGTGTGAAAATAATGACGGTATCATCTCACATCCACCTAGCACTGCATCATAATAGGACAGAAACTGTAACTTATAGAGAACATAATGTTTTTACATTGTTACACACCTACAGGTCTACTTATAGCCCAAAGACTTGGAGACACATTAACAGTTTTTAACTACTAGCTAAAGTTACAGCAAATTGCTTGTGGCAGAAAAAGCTATGAATATTCATCGTCCAACAGCAGGCCCTAAAGTGCTGTCTTCATAATTCAATTCTATCCCACTCCACCTTGACAATGAATATTACTAGAAAATGCAATTAAAGCAACCCCTTGTTCCCTTTCTCCCTTTGCCACATGTCACTCCCCCACCCCCAATGCAGCACAGTGATAACATTAAAAATTAAAGAAGTCATTTGATTCCTTTACTGCAAAATTCATGAATAAAAGTGTATAGTGGCAGAGCAAGTCGCCTCTCGCCAATATTTAGCAACAACCACTGGTTTACAAGCAAATGCAGTGTACAGGCATAGACTGAACATTACATGCTGTAAACAGAATAGGTGTGGATTGTACAGATGCGTTGGGTCATCACATTGGTGATCCCTGATTGAATAAAGTAGCTTATTTACACACAGGAACACGGCCTGGCTCCAGCTAGACAGGATGAGCAGTGGACAGTGGATGGATGCTTTTTGGAATAAAATAACAAATATTGCTCATTGTAAGAATAAAAATGTTATTTAATTTCGTTGCAACAACAAAAGAAAGAGAGAAAAAAAAATGATAAAAAAAAGTTGAAGTACACTTTGAAAACCTTCCAGAAAGCCGAAAAAAAAAATCCAACATGTACATGTCGTCTATGCACACATTTGAATGGATCAAAAGCGGGTGGTCGTAGTCATTTTGTGCATTGTATTACAATATATTGCTGCCTTTAAACTGGGACATGGTTGCTTCCGCGCTTGCTTTACTTTCACTGACTTTCACTGCTTTAAGTGCTGACAGGCAGTCTTATGTAAAAGATCAAGGATAAAGGACAGACAAACAGACAGTCTCAGTCCAACGTGAAGGGGCTCAGAAATATGTGCAAGCATCAGTATCTGATGGAAATATAAAGTTTTGATCAAGGACAAGAAGACTACAAGAGCCCACACAAAGGTTTTTGAGCGAAACATATAATAACTACAATAAGATTCGAACATAAAATTACTCAGATTAAAAGAGCACGCTGCTGAATAATGATGAACACCCCTCATACATGACTGCTTTCCCCCTTTCAACTCTTAATAGTATCTGACGGATGGAAGGAGAAAGTGATACAGACTTAATAACAGTTAATAAAAGAGAAAGCAACAGACGTGTCTGTCGAAATGAACAGAGAACTGTAAATGGATTCTGTCTGTTATTTGCCATTAAGGGGTAAAAGAGCAACTCACAGAGCGTGGAGGAGAAAGTGGCTGGGGAAGGAGAGCAGGAAGGAACGCTAGAGGTAAACTGGGAAATATCAAATCCTGGCAGGCATCAAAAAGCACTCTTGTTGCTTTATCACCTTCGTTTTCATCTCACAAATTAATCTGGATCTGAATCTCCTGTGAAAATGCATTTTCCTCTCATCACATCATCATGGTGAATTTTGTAATTGAAGGATTTTTATCCCAGAGACTTTGATGACATTAGAGACAAAAAGGCGGTTAACTTTAATTCAAGGTTTTATACAGGTAGATATTTGATTAAGCACGGCTGGCATTCCCTACGAAGGCACATGAATAAAATGACTCATGACAAGCTCTGTTTGAGCTGTCATTTCAAAGAGTTGGGTTTTAATCACTCTTGAAAGGGATTTCCAGTCTAATCTCTATATACTTTTAATGTTCTGAAAGTTGTCTGGTTAATACATGACATTTATACACAAGAAGAAATTAACCAGGAAATGAGACATACATGAGACAAGAGTTTGGCCACGCAGGCCTGAGACCATGAGAGAGGTTGCTTGGGAAAGCTGCTTCCACGTTATTTGGGTTTACATCCATTTTTGCTTTGCAGCAGCACAAAGAAAACGACAATGCAGAATTGATCAGGTAACAATAATGACTGTCACTTATTGTCAAATCATGGCAGGTAAATTATTATTATCATCATTATTATTTATCAGCCACACTTTTGTTTTGATGGAGGCAGAAAAATAATCAATGAACAATAGTTTCAAACAGTTTGAAAACGACATGCTGTTGTAAAATACAACATTGGTGAGTCAAGCAAACGTTGACATTTGTCTCTGTGCAGCTGGCAGCTGGATGTTCCAACTCTTCATGTCAGGGATGATCACGTGAAGTAACTAAATGGTCTCATTGGGAATAAAGTCACATACAGTATTTAAGCCTCTGGTGGCTTCAGAGATCAAGCTCCAGACACAATGGATTCACATGAGCGTATATTCTTAACTCCATCTTCATTTCCTGTATTTAAGTCACTTTGATCCTCCCCTTTGGCTACTGTGAGAAGCAGTGTAATTACGAAATGCAGCAATGTCATTTGTGGACCAAAGACCTTTGAAATGTCCTCTTCTATTTTCAACCAGTGATGGGCTTCAGGCCTATAGATCCTCTACTTCTCCCTACAAGTGGTGTTTTTTTCCCCCTCATGATCTTGTTGCATGAACCCAGCCACTAGGGAGCAGTTGCGGAAGCCATTGTTGACTGGTGCCGGTCCCAAGCCCGGATAAATGGGGAGGGTTGCGTCAGGAATGGCATCCGGTGTAAAACTTATGCCAAATCAAATATGCGAGTGATCAAAATGATTTCCAAACCGGATCGGTCGAGGCCTGGGTCAACAACGACCGCCAACAGTGCTGTTCACCTACAGGGTATTGTTGGAAATTGGACTACTGTTGGTCAAAGAAGAAGAGGAGGATGATTGGTGCAGGGAAAGAGGGAAAAGAGGAAGGTTAGAAGGATCAGTCTGAGGTTAGGAACTCTGAATGTAGGATCAATGACAGGGAAAGGTAGAGAATTTGCGGTTGCGGAAGCCATTGTTGACTGGTGCCGGTCCCAAGCCCGGATAAATGGGGAGGGTTGCGTCAGGAATGGCATCCGGTGTAAAACTTATGCCAAATCAAATATGCGAGTGATCAAAATGATTTCCAGGGATAGGAACTTGGAAGGACAGGCAGTGGTAGACTTCGCCAAGAGAATGGAAATGGCAGTGGTAAACACCTATTTCCAAAAGAGAGTAGAACACTTGATAACTTACAAGAGTGGAGGCAGGTCTACACAGATAGATTATATTCTATGTAGAAGAGGTCTTCTGAGGGAGGTTAGCGACTGTAAGGTGGTGCCAGGAAAGAGTGTAGCCAAACAGCATAGGATGGTAGTGTGTAAGATGGTGATGGAGGTGAGGAAAAGGAAGAGGATGAAGACAGAGAAGAAAATCAAATGGTGGAAATTGAGGAAAGAGGAATGTTGTGAAGAATTCAGGAAGGAGGTTAGGGCAGTGCTGGGCCGTGTTGAGGAATTCCCAGATGATTGGGAGACTACAGCAACAGTGATTAGGGAGACAGGTAGGAAGGTGCTAGGTGTGGCCTCAGGACAGAGAAAGGAGGACAAGGAAACCTGGTGGTGGAATGTTGAGGTTCAGGAGAGTGTACAGAGAAAGAAATCAGCAAAGAAGAGATGGGACAGTGAGAGAACAGAAGAGAACAGGCTAGAGTACAAAGAGAGGGCAAGGGAAGTGAAGAGGGAAGTGGCCAAGGCCAAACATAAGGCATATGAGGAGTTGTATGAGAGG
>CAAKHB010002981.1:2952-13119 GCA_901007665.1 Aeoliscus strigatus | reverse complement strand
AGCGGATGGATCGGCCCCGCCTGTGGAGTGTGACCCAGTGACCTCTGACCTGTTGGTCCTGATCCGATTGATTTGGGCTGAGTGGGGTGAGTTTGTGTGGGAGGGACAGAAAAGGTAGACTGGCAATCCAGACACCCCCTAGTGGTGGCAGATATAACTTGCAGCCGGGGTTCACTGACGCTGGTGTTTTAATGTGAAGGGTTCGAGCTCTCTGCTGCTCCCAGTGGACAGGTTCAACATCACACTCACCCGTGTGTGTGTGTGTGTGTGTGTGTGTGTGTGTGTGTGTGTGTGTGGTAGACGCCTGTCAGCGTGAGTGACTGTTATCAGACACTGTGACACAACAACACACCGGCTGTTTTACACAATATATTGATTCATCTTTATTTACACGCCCTAAAGAAAACCTCTGCTGCCACATATTTCATCGATTTATTTTATTTCATTCTTATTTTAGTAGGAAATATATAGAATATATTTCATATACATATATGGTATTGTATTTTTATTTTATTGTTTTAGCAGTAAATATATTTATAATGTTAATATATGATATAATATTTTATTTGTTTTTGTTTTTCTTTCGCTGTTCACGTCCAACTCCTCTGAAAACCTGTTTTTAGTCCTTCGCATTCAACCCAGTCTGACACTTCACTCTGTTTTTGGGATTTTTTATTGAGCTTCTTTTGTTTTATCGTGGTTTTCTGTTCATGTGATAGTGTTTTATTTGTTTTTGTTTATTCTGTTTATTTTATTCCTGATACAGAGAGAGAGAGAGGGGTCATAAGGATGTGACCCTGAGTCAGTACACAATGTGACATCATCATCAGGGCTGATGATGATGATGATCAATAATCATTCGGATAATTCATGGTTCAAAACGATTTGTCAGAAAATGAAAGAAATAAAAAGAATAGAAATGGGACCTATGGTTTTGTCTCCGGTGTCGCCGTCGGTGCCAGGAGGACCTTGTTGCAGTTACTCCAATGTTACTCCAATCAGCCTGGAGACGCTGTCCTTTGATGTCTGAGGTGAATGTCCAGAGGAGCTGAGGTTCTCATCACATGAAACCATCAGCTCCTTCACGTCTCCCAGCAGGAGCGCTGGCCCACATCATCTATTTTTCATCCCTCTCTCTCCCTCGTTTATTTCCTCATCAGACCTCCCCCCGGTTCACTAGTAGTTTATTACTTCCTGTCATCACATGCCTGTGTTGTTGTTTTTTTACCAATAACCACCAAGGAGTTCTGTTGGTGTTTGTTCACAACGGATCTGAACGTGTTCTCATGAAATGGGACCAGATGGTTGTTCTAGAACCATCTGGATCCAGGAATCTGTTGAAGGATTCTTCCTCTGTCTAGAACTCCACAACAGCAGCAGTGGACTGTCTCTGTGGACCAGTGGTTAGTGGGTCTGTCTGTTAACACAAAGGTCGGGGGTTGGAGCCCCCCCAGGATGTTTTACTATTGAAAGACAAAAAACTAGAGGTCAGGTGTCTAGGTGTCTGACTTTTTAATAACTATTTGACTGTGAATGACAATGTTTTAAGATCAATGACTGGATGAAATGATCCAATTGGACGAGGCCTGAGCTCTTTTTTCTTTCTACTGACAACGTGGAACCGTCGCTCTCTTCAGCCCTGGAAATCCGTCCCCTGCTGACGGCGCCCTCGGCCCCTTCAGCCCTTCAGCCCGCCTCTGACCTAATTCGCTCAGAAGCTGAATCTCAGCACAGCTCAGCTTGGTGTTGCACTTCCTGGGAAACACACACACACACACACACTCTTCCATGCCCAGTGTCTGGCCGGTTATGCACCATGCATGTCCATGTGCTCAAGGTGGTGTAACCCCCCTCAATCATCAAGCTTGATGATGTCATCTGCTGACAGTGGTTCATTATTCTGATACTTCTTCCCTGTGTGACGAGCTGCACACAGACCAACAAACAAAAAACAAACTGGCTTCTTTTAGTCTCGCGTCCTCCTGAGAGGGGCGTTAAAGAGGTGTCCAAACACACATGAACTGTAAATAATAATAATAAAAGACTTGAAGTGGAATGAGTCAAAGTTGAGGGCCGTCGAAGCTGAGACACGTTCTCCTCTCATGGAGCCTGACATGGAATCACGTCTCAGGTGTTGTTTCCACCAGTGGATCACGTCAAAGTCTGTCACAAGTTCAGGTTTATCAACATTTGCATGCGCTGTACTGCACATGCCAGGTTTGCAAACTTCCTGTTCATGTGGTCAAATGTTGGTTTTCACTGACACTTCACACACTGGACACAAAATGCTGGTTGTTAAAATATGAATTCCTTTTTTTTTTTTACACGATTTTAATCGAAATTGAACATTAACAAGTGGCGTGTATATTTGATTGGTCAAATAACTTATACAAGTAACTTATAAAAATGTATGCTAGCAGTATGCTAGCACAAATGTAGCGCCGGGGAGACAATGAGTGATGGAGGGTTAAAGGTTCAATACGTCACCACACACTATCATTGTTCATCAGGTGTAATAAAACAAGTGTCCCTCTGAGCGTTCTCATCGACACCAATGGCGTGTGTTACCGACAAAAACGTTACGTGTGTGTTTGCTGCTAGAAACTGAGCGACAAGTGAAAGCAGAGAGGAGGCCACGGGGGCTTCATGTCACAGAGACAGTTACAAGCCAGTGTAATCTTTTGAACACATTAAAAACAGACTAAAACCAATTAAGAGTAGTAAAAAGAGTCATTAGAACAGGATAAGGGAAAGAAAATCTGCTAAAACAAGAGTTAAAGTTTAGCTGGCATATGCTAGCAAACTAGCATTCTTTGGAGTACCCTAACTATGTGACTGTTTGTGTCCCAACGGTCACTGAAAGCTTTAGAACAGACATGTTGCTGTCATTACGGTAATCCCATTGGCTGAAGCCGGCGAGTCACTACCGTAATGACAGAAACTTCTCAGCGCTCAGGAGTCGTCCGGTGTTTTCAGCAGCGACAGAGTCAGAGTCCCAGCGTTTGACGGAGTCTGTCTGTCGGCGTTGTGGCGGTCAGTGTGTCTGCGAACGTCCTGCAGCTGTTTTCTTCTAACACAGGGTTCAGATTAGGGTCAGAGCAGAGCTGGAGGCGGAGCTATGGAACGCACATGTCTTCACAACAATGACCATGCAAATGTGTGTGTGTGCGTGTGTGTGTGTGTGCGTCCTCTTCCTGAACACTGGTCACATGGTGTTGATGATAACGTCCGATGCTGCTCTTTCCTTTCAGGACACTGACTGGGATCAAACAGTATTCAGCATAAATCTGAAAACACTTTCTCTTTGTTTATGCCACATTTTGTGCTGACAAGACACAAGAAATAAGGTTTCACTGGCAAAGGAGGAAGTATCGTGTAGAAAGTACGGCAGAAAAGGATGTGTTAGCGTCTGAGAACAGGACGTCTCTGTTTCTGAGTAGAATATTCTATGGTGGCTTCTCTGTTCAAGACAGATAATAATAATAGTAAGAATACAAATATTTTTACAAAATATATTTGTGTAGCCCCACCACACACGGTCCATAAATGGGGCTTAACAGATGATCTGTTCAAGATCGATATTTGAGCATAAAAAATAACTTTTTCACATATAACATTTATTACATAGCGCTGGTTATATTATGTAACGGTTCCGTGTGTTGAGTAGAAGGAGATGGTCTTTATGGTTCTGATAGTGTAATTACTGTGTAATTACGGTACTCCAAAGTGTACTAGGGTGATGCCCTCGGGTTCAGCGGTAACTGGTCGTGGTTGATGAACGAGGTAAAGCTCCGCGTTCCGGTGACTTCATCAGACCGCATGTTTGTGTGAACGTCAGCTGAAGCCTCCAGATGCTGCGGAGGAATGCACAGCTGGAGCTCCTCCAGAGCGAGTGGCCTGTGGGGGCTCGACTGGCTCCGAAGACAGTTTGATCTGGAAACGGTCACCGTGCTGTGGTCAGATTGTGAAACAGCGAATGAAACATCTGGTTCCTGGAGCGTTGAACCAGTGGACACGTTGGTTTAGCTCCTCGTCCACCTTCACTATTATTCCCAAGACGACTTCCAGAATTCCACACTCATCAAATTTGAGTGTGAGCGTTTGTAGACACGGAACAACAGCAGACACGCTGTTAGACGTGTTGTCTGGTTTACACGCACACACATCTTCATATGGAGATTCATCACACAGACGGACGGATGTCGAGTGTTTCTTTCTTTTCATTATGAAGATGATCATTTTCTGAGATGGTGAGTTTTGGGGTTTCTAGTCATTAAAAGAAGGAACAAAGACTTTCACAAAACTCTTTTTGCTGATATTCTAATTTATTCAGACCTGTATGTGTGTGTCCGTGCGCGCTGATTCAACGCTCCATCAGCCCCAAATGCTCACACATGTGAAGGCGATAGCAGCTGCCAACCTGAACGTCAGTTTGAATTTGTTGGTATGAAGCAGTGTTGTTGTGTTGTCAATGCCTTCCTCCCGTTGAGGTCAATGGGTCGGCTGCGTCGTCCCTTCAAAACGTGCTCCGTTTTTTGTTTTTTTCCAGGGGGAACTTGAAGCCGCTCATGTTCCAGCTGTAAACTTTGCCGCGATCATTGTTCCATCTGTTTACACAGACAGAGTTTGTTTGAACGGGCCGACAACTCTGTGTAGACGCTGAGTAAACACTCTTCGCTCCGCGTCACATGATGGGACGACACACTGACGGTCGCTGCAAAATTCGGAGGAAGAGGTCGACGTTCCCCAGAAAACCAGTCAGACACAAAGTTTGTTCAGTCGGATTCATTAAGACACAGATTATATTAAACCAGTCAGTAAACAGTGAAGTCATTTACAATATTTATAATTCCAGAGAATCACAACAGAAACATGAGTGTGTTTTGAAAATAGGATCAAATCGTAACTGGCGACGTCCTGGAAGTTGACAACAGCCATGTTGCTGTCATTACGGTAATCCCATTCACTCTGTTGCCAGAAGCCGCGTCTTAACCGTAATGACAGCAACTTTTCAGCTTCCAGGAACCGATGGCTGTTTTCGTTTTCTATCTTCCTTTTTCACGAGTGACACTTCTCAGCTTTCAGAAACGGTTTTCTGATTGCACAAATAGTCGCGTAATTACAGTACTCCAAAGTATGCTAGCTCGATCGGTGGTGACACCGGGGGTGGTAGAGGATTAAATATCCAGGAAAAAACCCACGTCCTTGTCTATCAACAGACCCGTGTGGGAAACACAGCTTTTGAGCTGAAAGTGGGACGCGTAAACATCGTAATTTATCGTCCCTCACAATGAAGAATGAGTGTGTGGAATGAAAACAGCAGATGAGTGTGTGAAAGCTCATCAGGATGTGACCTTCATCTGAAGTGACATCCGATCATTCCTCAGTGAGTCCGCTGCTCCTCTGTAGTGGGTCATGAGAACATTCCAGACTTCTGTTGGTTGACGAGACTCCGCAGGAGGAAGATCTGGGCAGTGTCTGTACGACGAGCTGCGTACACACACACACACACACACACCGACTCTCAAGACGCTGAACAAACACTCAAACACTCAAACGCCAAGAATTCAAACGATGAATGACAACTCACTCGGGCTGAATCAGCTTCCAGTTCTGGTGGAGAGGTAAGCGTTTAAGCACGTCAGGGAGAAGACAAAAGCCCCAAAGCCTCGGTGTGTTTTTGGAGAAGTCCCCCGTCCACGGTTGGACCTTTTCTGGGTCTCAGTGGTTTTATCTGTTTACTTCAACATTTGACATTATTAATGGACTAATTATTTGATGGCTGGAAAGGAGACCTGGAAATTATCAGACCAGCTGATGGCTGACCTGTGTGTGTGTGTGTGTGTGTGTGTGTGTGTTTCAGGGGGGCGTTCTCCGAGGTGGTCCTGGCGGAGGAGAAGAGGACTCAGAGGCTGGTGGCCATCAAATGCATCCCGAAGAAGGCTTTAGAGGGCAAAGAGAACAGCATCGAGAACGAGATCGCCGTCCTGCACAAGTACGTGTGTCTGACAGGGAAGAACACTCTCCGCAAAAAAGAAATACAACAGAACAGAAATATAACAAATAGACATTCCTTCATTTATCCGCAAGGGGGAAATTCACATTGTTACAGCAGCAGGAAAAACAAATATATATAGAAAGAGAATTTCATATTCATAAAATTCAACCAGAACAATATGAATTATACATTATTTTATATTGACTATTCTATTCATATAATTATACATTATGTATATATATATATACATGTACATTTTTTATTTTTGTCATATAATATATATATGTCATATATATATATGCATGTGACATGGATCAGTACATTTTATTAACACATGTAGTTTTTGGGCTCACAGATCTTTATTTTATTTGACAAAACAAAACTTGTATTTGGGGGACAATTGATCTCAATATATAACACTACAACAACAAAGCCATCCCTGTATCATGCAAAGTTGCCATGGTAACCGCCATTCGACGCCGACGACATATTTTATGCTCAGATTGTCGGTTAGTTCAGAATTCACAAAAAAAAGAAAACTGTCAAATTGAAAACGTCGACCCACATGACTCACAACTAAAGTCCACGACAAAAGGAACGCAACAACGGACACACAAAGATCCGGTCGTGATGCCGCAGCGTCAGATATGAAACGTCTCTGGTTCAGTCCAGTGACGTTCCTGATGTATCTGACAACGTGAATGACGTCAGCGTTGGTTTGTTGAGAAACGTGTGTTGTCTGGTCGCATGATGTGTCAGTGTGGAGTTATGTGACACAAACACACACACATATTGACTTGGGAACCATCAGACGCCGTGTAGTTGTGGGGAATTACAGCCTCTGGAAGCAGCGCATCTACACTAAGTTATTTTTAGAACTCTTGTTGCCTGGGTGACGGCAGACACACAACTCCAGCCAGTATACAACTATGATCCCTCCTGAGTGAGTTGGGGATGGTGGCAGGGAGTTTGGATCCGCCCCCCCCACACACACACACAGACACACACACCCTGGTATGCACACGACCTGACAACACGCTTCATTCAAACAACAATAACACAATAATACAGCTTTTCTGTTACAGTTATTAAAAATGACACATGAGACAAATTAGACATAAAACATTAAGCACTAAATTAAATATAGACGTTTGAAGCAGGACGTATTTAATTTGTTATTATTATTATTATGAATAATAGTTTTGTTCTTTGTCGTGTACGTCAAGCGGCAGACACTGAAAGTGACTGGATCGTTTCCACGGTGACTCAGACAGGATCGGCATCATTTCCTCTCACTTCTCCGGTCAAAAGTCACATATGAACGGTTGAATTGTCTCGGCGAACACAGAATGACCATTGTGACATTGTGAGTCGGTTATTCTGTGTTTTCTTTGTTCCCTTTGGGTGTCGGCGACTCAACGTGAGCAGATCTTGTTACCGTAGTAACTGACGAGATCGGTGTAATTTGCCTCTCACTTTCATCAAAGATCACATTTTGGACGGTTCTATATGCTCAGCAGACAAGGAGGTACCGGCCAAATACCTTCTCTTCTCCGTTTGTGGGGCGTTTCAGCACCACCTATTGGCCTGGAGTTTGAACTACAGCCTGTCGATGTGTTTTCATGGATGCATGTGGATGCAAGTTTTCTTGATCCAGGGAAAACAGATCTTTTTCGTACGTGTGGACGCGGCCTTAGTTCTGAGAAGCACAGTCGTTTTCTGTATTAAACCACAGTGAGACGTCTCATCTCCACTTGTCCACCCTCGTCATCCTCACCGCGGTAACGGCCGCCTCAAAGCCTCATGTTCAGGGTGAGAGCGACAGTCCATCAGTTCACTGTGAAACTGCTGTTTTAAGACCCAGATCACGGACAACAAAGTCAGCTGGGGTCGACACGGAGCTCCAGGAGAAGACCACTGACCACGTCTGCCGGGCTGGACGCGGCGTGTGTGTGCCCTGACCTGACCTGGGGTCAGAGGACAATGACAGCTCTAAGCCGTGTGCTCAGGATGAGTCAGCAGAAACCCAGGGTGGATTAGAGCGATGATCCAGAAACAGCCGGCGGACTCCTTCATTCATCTGCCGAGAAGATCGACGCAGGCTGAAACCAGTGAGAGCTCCAGCATCCGTTGGCCCCGTCGCCACGGAGACACACACGTCCCAGCATCCCAATCCTGGGATCCTCCTGGACCCTGCTCTCAGGGTGAAAACATTCTGATTGTCAGCCCTGGTCTTCACGTAGGACGGTGAATCCCCCCGACCTCTGACCTTTGACCTCGTCCCCTCGACATCTCCTTTTGTCAGTTTGCTTTAGACTTGTTGGAGGGAGTTTGTTGTCAATAAACTTGTATTATTCTGTTCTATCGGCTGCTGTTTCTTCTTCTGCGTCTGTCTGTCTCGTAGCTCCACGTTGAATCTCTCTGCTGCGTTTAATTTTTTTCTCTTGCTACCGTGGTTACTACAACAAGATTGGATCTTTTTCTCTCCCTTTTTTAGTAAAAATCATATTTTCAACGGTTGAATTTGCTCGTCTGATGTGACGGAATTGCCACTCCGTGATTGGTTATTCAGGTATTTGTTTCTTACTTCGACGTTCCGTTCTTCTAGATCCCGTTGAGTTGATAACGCTGCCTGACCTCAGCCAATGGTCAAAGAACTGTTGTTTTTCTGCACAGATGCGTCTCTTATGGACCAGTCGGGAAAGAATAACGGCTTCTTGTCTTCCCTCAGGATCAAACACGCCAACATTGTCTCTCTGGAGGAAATATTTGAGAGTAAATCACACCTCTACCTGGTCATGCAGCTGTGAGTATTCACACCGTCTTCGGCGAGAGACGTGTCACGAGTTTTCATGAGTTTGCATGCTGATGGGCAATACTACACTCTTAGGATTCCACACAATACCCAGACATGTTCTTCCTCTAATATAATATCAGAATATAATTCTTATTATTTAATGACATGACAAATTATGGACATTTATTTTATTTATATTGTGCATAATCTGCATATTATGTGCAATACATGAATCAAACGAAAAGTAAAAAGATCAACAAAGATGAACAAAGTAAAACTGAATAGTTTGCACATTTCTTATTTCTCAAAGACAACAAAAAGTGAAATAAATACCATATTTTTCTCAATATAATTGGCATTTGAAGAGGAAACAAAACATGTGTAAATGGCATTTATATTGTAATTTATTTCACACGAATCCAAAGTCCAAGAACGTGAAAACACACATGACGCACGAAAAATGTACGTCCAGTGGATGTTCTCCAGGTGAAACTACTTTATGGGTGTGTGTTTGGGTCTGTTTGTCATCTTTCATATCGTCTCTCTCACACACACACACACACACAAACACACACACTTGGCTGAACTGCCAGCAACAGAACAGGAGAAGAAATGAATGAGAGACGAAAATGTAAATAATTAGTTCATGGTTGTCGTCACAGCAAACTGTGAGTAATAAAACACAGACGAATACTCGTCAGTCGTCAAGTAACTCTGATGGGTTGTGTGGTTCCTCTGGTTAGTTCCAGGAAATACTTTCACCTTATCTGAAGGATCTGAAAGAAGTAGTTTCTGTAGAAGATAAAATCATAGAGGAAGGAAAAGACAAACAGGAAAGTCATTACACACACACACACACACATACACAAACACACACAATTGGGTTTGGGAGTTTGTCTCAAAGGAAACGTCTGTCAGATAGTGTGATGTCGCCATCTAGTGGAGGAAAGTGGTGTTTAGCTGTGACAGTCCACCCTGAGAGGGGTGTGTGTGTGTGTGTGTGTGTGTTCGTTCGTTCGTTCGTTCGTTGGTCCTGTGTCCTCAGAGATCTTTTCTTCTTCCCGTCCCGTCCCCATTCTGACAGACGAACAGACGTTCCTCCCTCTGGTGTCAGTCAAAGGTCACATCACATCCGTGTCACACCAAGTCGACGGGAAGAAAAAACGCCAGCGTGTCGATAGTTCCCAGTTAATGTCACCTCCCCTGTCGTCTGTCTGTCGGTTTCACTCTCATCTGGATCGGTCCTCGATGGTTCAGTCGACCCGTCTGTCGACCCGTCGGTGGATCCGTCGACCCCCCCCCCCCCCCCCCCCCCCCCCCCCCCCCCCCCCCCCCCCCCCCCCCCCCCCCCCCCCCCCCGCCCCCCGGGGGG
>CAAKHB010002980.1:0-10038 GCA_901007665.1 Aeoliscus strigatus | reverse complement strand
TTCATGCCACCGTTTCATTTCTCTCCTTAGGAAACTGAGTTGTCATGAGTAAGCACTCGGTGGTCCTTCTCCTGTGTGTTTCCACAGCCAAAGATCACAAGACTGATGACAGAACCTCTGTGTTTGGTGTGTGTGTGTGTGTGTGTGTAACCGTTGGGGTATTTTGTCGGCATGTGTTCTCTGACAGGCCCCTATCTGATGGGTCAGAGGTTAAATGAGTGGAGCACAAACAACTTTAGCATGTGTCTTGGCACCTGGCCTGCATGTTTGTGTGTGCATGTCTGTGTTTGGCCCTCCCTCTGGGTCTGATGTCATTTATGTGGGAAGTGTTAATGACCTGAACTGCTCATGCACTTTCCCTCACTTTCATATTTTGGCCTCTCGGCCCTCGTTCGGTGTCGACTCTGTGGCCGTGTGGTCATCAGTCACATTTACAACTCCTGTTTGTGCAGTGAGACATTATCTATGCAACAAAGTTTAAATGTTACACTTCCAGCCAGCAGGGGGCAACAAATGCCCAGAAAGTTGCATTTTTTTAGAAAGAGGTTCAACCAGTTGCAAACTTGAGTCAGAAAAAGGATCAAAGCCAGTTTACCACTGAACTTAGATTCAAACAGTCACTGATGATCAGATGCTCTCTCTAGACTTCATGATGGGAGACAACAGGCCCATTTCCACTTCACGTGACTTCACATTTCATCCCGGTCCCTCGCCGCCTGGTGAGAAGTTGGCGTGAAGGCCTGAGACCTGTGGGTCTGTAGAGGGACTCACAGTTGCCTCATATGATTGAAATGCTGATATGAGACATGACAGCATGGAGCGTCAGTGTCAGGTTACCACATATTTTACGTTACGTTAACATATTTGTACTTTATTTTTTGCGTGACTATTTTACATTAAAAGCAGAATTTTTGTAAAATATTCCAAAATGTTTAAATGGTCATTTAAGATGTTTCCATTGCTCTTTGAGTGCTTTCTGTAGAAACTGACAGTTAAAAGCATGAAGTTTAACTCATTCGTATGTTTAGTTCACTACCTGTTTCCATGCAGAACAGTTGATACATCTGAACACACAACAGCAACACCTAAATCTGTGGTTCCATCGACTTTGTGTGTGTGTGTGTGAGAGAGAGAGAGAGAGAGAGAGAGAGAGAGAGCGATATGATACTTTTTTATTGCCACCGTTCCTGTCCCTACATTACTTCATGTCTTGTCATGTTTGCATATAAACTCTGACCTCAGTTACGCATCAGGAGCAGCTCATAGGTGAGTTGATTTCATTTCATATGTGATAGACTAGAGGAGATGTGTGTGTGTGTGTGTGTGTGTGTGTGTCAAACTGTGTGAGTGAGAGATGGTGCAAGCTTTATTAAATAAAACTCTATAAATCAACTTTTTGCAACAAGAGATGTGAGATGTTCTTCCTCTCGTTCACGCTGTGTGTGAGACAATTCACTCCTCCTCCTTCTTACCTGTTTCTGCTTCCTGTGTGTGACAGGTGATCACTCCTGGGACAGGCACGAGAGAGGACAGTATAAGAAATGAGACCCAGAAGGAGACGGGGGGAGAACGATGCTCCGTGCTCCACGTATCAGATAGCGGCTGAGGGGACAGTAATTTATTCCCCCTCTTCTTTTCTTCGTTCCTGCCATGCTTCTTTCATGTTACAGGCCGGGGTCGACCTGCCCGCTGCCCCAGATGGTGCTGTCTGTCTGGGCTGCCTTCGCAGGATGTGCCCCTCACACCCCCACAACTGCAGAGCTGCACTGGTCTAATTGATTTCAGGGGGAAGGCCCTCTCTCTCACTTCGGTTTCAAACAGGCGGCTGGCCAACAACCTGCACACACACACACACACGCGGCCGACGCTGCCGCTGTCAACGCTAATTCAATTTGAGACGCGGGAGTGTGACTAACTGTAGACCAGCAGAGTGTTTTACCATATGCACACACACATCACTGGTATCACCACAATGTAATTCCAGCAGTGTGAATCCTTCCCTTTTTCCTGTTAATAGTCAGTCAACAAGTCATTTTAATTTAACAACACTTAACTATCAAGTCTCAGATTCAGACAGAAATACACCAGATTGTGAGTATTTTCATTTTAAATGAAACAAATTGTACTTTTCTCAAACAAAATAAGTTTGACAATCGTAGATAAACTATCAGTTTATCAACCTGTGGTTGAATTTATGAGCTTGATGAAATAATGTGACAAAAGCTGAGTGAAGTTTCCGGGTTTTTTTTATTGCTCATTGTCGTTATTTTACTTACACACTTTACGTACACAAGGAAAGTGCCAAGAGATAACAATCCAGCCCAGTGTTTAAAAACCTTAACCTTAACCTTATATGCTATAGCCTTAACCTAACCCAACTTAACTTCACCGAGCCGATCTTATCAACGGACGTAACCTTACCTAATATAACATTGTTAACATAGCTATGTAACATAGCACGTTACATAGCGGAATTACAGGAAAGACATTCCTTATAATATTATTATAATAATATATATATATTATAATATATATACCGACTGCATAGTTTCCTCTGAGTACTCTGGCTTTCTCCAAACATCTAGACAGGTTAAATGGGAAGTGTTTGTTTTCTGTATGTCACTCCTGTGATTGACAGCTGACCAGTGTTGCCTGGGTTTGTCTCCAGCTCCACCTGCTGAAGGACGATGGGATGTTTGACTTAACCGAAGGCAACATGTCTGTGGGTACAGAAGCGTTAATGTGGTGCAGATCAAGGAAATGTGCCCCACGTGCTCTTCTATTCTGATAAAGTGCAGACATGAAGCTTGTCAGGCAGCTTCCATAAAGAGACAAGGCTACATGTCCGTGTTCATGGCTTGTTTCACAGTACGAGATATCAGAGAGGGTGATGGGGTGAGGTGACGGTCAAGTGGAGGGGGGTTAACAGGGTGAAGAGATCAGGTGTGTGTGTGCGCACGTGTGAAGATGCAGATTGGTTAAACATCAATAAAGCATTCTCTGGAGAACGAGGATGGATAGGACCAGCTGTGCCAACGTGTGTGCGTGAGACAATAAAACTGATTAAAAGCAGCCGTTACACATCTGACAGGAAGCGATGGTCAAGAGGTGAGTGGAAACTGAGGGAAACCCTCGAGCTGAAACGATTAGACACACAACAGCAGCAGATGGAGGCGACGGAGAGCCTCGGGCTGCAGCGATTGGTCACACATGCCCATCGATACCCGAGTAGAACCAATCAGCTCAGCATCCTGTGTTTGACCTGACCCCTCACACATCGTAATTGAATATTTCTGAAGGGAGGCGGAAGCCCGTGTTACGTCCCTGCATGAAACTTTTCAGACTTAAGCTTTAATTCATCGTCATTTTCACCGTCTCCACTCTCAGCTGCATGACAACCACGTGCAGTACTCAATGTGTGGTGAGTTTAATTTAAATTTCTCCTTCTTAAAAGATGCAAATTGTTTTCGACCAGTTTATTGACTCCAAACAAATCCAATATTAAAACGTTCTTTTGGAGGATGATATTTTAAATCCACTGTAAGCATTGTCTTACAAATAACACTATTATCGGAAGTACTTGAGGACCCAGCTCCACTGAAAAATAAATACGTTGAACTGAGCTGCAGCTAAGTTTCAAAGAGAAACAGCTGAATAAAACATGGTTCTTTTAAAATCTGCATTGCTGCATACAGATTTTGTTCTTGTTTTGAAATGATTTGACTGATGAAAAGCTTCAGCAGTCTCTCCTGCTGGATCCGAGCACATTAAACTTTCACATTGACACAGGATGTTAAACTGTCTTAACATCCTGTGTGAATCAAATCGATGTCAAACTAATCCCTCCTGCTGCAATTACAGCAGTTAGTTTTTAATTTCACAGCTCCAGCGCCTGTGGTTGTGTGCTGCTCTCCCACCTGCTCAGGAGCAAAGGTTTCAACCCCGGCCTGACAGCGTGCAGGCCTCCACCAGGCCCGGGTGCAAGGAGGTGCTGACGGGACCGCAGGAGAGAGCCACTCCAAATCAACAATGTTTGTTTAGCGGACCTCTCAGCACATCTGGAGAAAACATCTGTGTGTACGCTGAGATGCACAGCGGAGGGAAACTACTGTGTGACAGAACATGGTGGCTTTAATCACACTGAGATTGCCTCTGAGGGCTAAAAATAGATTAAAAATAAAGATTTTTGTGACTCCCTTATTGGTGGAGGGGGATGGAATTTTAATTTGAGGTGATCTAACTCCTGGTTGAGATGATTGACAGCTGCTGGATCAACTGGGGTCAGTGGAATACGGGCTGTTTTGGGGAGAACTTCACAGACCTGAGGATGCATGTGCATCACAGACATCTTACTCATCAAATTGGAGACGTGTGTCAGTCTCGGGCCACTGATGATTGTGGATGTAGTTCAGTGTGCACTGATGATAATCAGGACTGACACAAAAAGGGTCAGAGGTGATCAAGCGTTTCCCATCAGCGGCGCATTCACGTACAGATGCTTGGGTCTGTGTCCATAGCACCTGTAATGGCTCCCAGCTGAGTCTCACCCCTCCTCCCTCCTGGGATGTGCTGAACTATGTGTGTATGTAATGAGGCTCTGGCATGCGAGAGGCAGAAGGCCGCTTCCTCTACAGGTGACACCTTTGACCTCTCATCTGTTCCCTGTTGGTGGTGAGACGAAGGAGGGGTGAGATGGAAAATGGAGGCATGTGGAGCTTCATTCATCACACACCATTCAGCCATGATCTTGATATATATGAAGCAACAGCTGCACAAATCAATAAGTTCGCAGCAAAGCATGTTAAACTCTTTCAGTGACTGAGCGATTAATGGTTTATAATCAACAATGAACCAGCTGTAAAAACTGCATCAGTCAGGGGCAATTTACACACGTGACCAACCCAGTAAGGGACTTTCTGTAACTGACAGAGAACGCTCACAGAGAAGTGGTGTGGGCTGAATAAGGAACTCTGTAGGAGTTTAGACTAGACTAGGTCTAATGGGACTGTCAAAACACGACTTTCACTCACAAAGACGTTGTTGTCACAGCAGCCTGAAATATCCTCAGGTTATGGAAAAGTACATCCCCACCAGACTCTGAATGGGTTGGAACTATGACAGAAATAGATAGCTAGATAGCTAGATACTTTATTTGATCTCCTAAGAGAAATCCATAATAAAATATTATTAAGTATTATTTAATTATTGGTTGTGGACTGAAATTACATTTGTCAGTGCCCAACAGTTTACAGTGTTTGTGAAATGTAGTCAAATGTAAAAAAAAAAAAAAAAAAGTAGAATGGTATGGCTGTGACAATGTTATGTTCTAATTTGAGGGTGTGAATTACTCTTAACTGGCATTTATGTGTAGGTATCATCTATTGTAACTTTACCCGGTTAAGCTAAAAAGAAAAAAAAAACATAAAAAACATTTGGACCTTGCAAAAAAATAGGAACCAATGAACCAGCTGTGAGCTGCCAGGGAAAGACTGTTTACTGCTGCATAAAAACAACAATAATTCAAAGTAAACATGTGGAGAAAGAAGAGGGAAAGGTGAAAGGTCATGTCTGTCAGGACATTGTTCTTGGTTCACATGTGCTTGTACAGTCAAGTAAAGTTTTTCATGTCAGGTTACATGTTGCTCGTATTTGCAGCATTTGAATAAACAACCTGAACAGAAACACAGCGTGTGTGACGCCATCAGTTTCACCAGAGCTGATAAACAATCAGAATAATAAACTAAGAAAATGAGCCCTTTTTTGTTTGTTAGAAAACTGTTCTCAGGTGAGTCAACAGCTGAACGTCCTTTTTCTACTCGATTCAACAGACTCTTCCTCTCAGAGCAGTTCTTCTCAGAAGAACAAACCGGTAACAGTTTGCAGCCACATTCTGATCCTGTTCTTTCTTTCAGTCTTTTCTTCGTTTACTTCGTTCTGTTTTGCATCGTTATGACATCTGGTCTCGCAGTCGGGACAACCTTTCGGAGAGTTCATCCTGACAACACACAGGACAACACAGACATGTTACTACAGATGAGAAGGTCGTTTGTGACGTTTGTGAGTGGCTCCAACGGCTTCTGTAGCGTTTTACAGCTGAACAGAACAAGAACCTTGATGAGACACTGTGTGTGTGTGTGTGTGTTTGGAACATTTACCTCAACTTGTGAGGACACTGAAGCAAGCTTCATTTGCACAACGAACAGTACAGAGAATACAAACAGATCTCAGAGGACAGATCCTTCCTGATTAATGGTTGAACTGGTGAATTTCACTTTAAAGCTTTCTGGTGATTTCTCCAAGCATATGGGGCGTAAACAGAAGGCAGTGTGTGCGTGTGTGTCACCTGTTCTGTTGAAGTCCCAGGTGAAACCAATGAGGACGTCTGGCCTGGTGGAAGTTCAAGGTTGAGATCCAGCCTAAGATAAACAGGGAAAGGAAAGAAATCCATTGTGCAGTGTAGTTTATTTCATCTCTTCCTGAACCAAGGGTTTATTTTCCAAATCACTTCATATGTCTCTCCTGCAGTGATGTGTGGGCTGATCAACTTACTCACCCTGCTTCATCAGCCATTTCATGCAGCAACGCATCCACTTCACTCTGAGGTGGAACAAGCAAAGCCTCACTTCAGAGCTCCACTCACTACTCACGTCATACGTGGGAACGACAGGTTTCCCTGGTGGTGAGACAAGTACCTGAGGTGTTGTCAGAGTGGCTGTGCTGCTCATCGTGTCGTCCATCTGAGCCGTCTGCACATCCAGGGTTTCAAACTGCTGTTCAAACTTGTCCATTAATGCAGAAATCTTAGAGACAAAGGTTGGACATGTTTTGTTTTTTGTTTTTTTTAAAGTCTGTTCAAAACTTTGCATAGGAACATTTCTGCGACACAGCATCGGACTCTTACTTGACTTTACCTTCTCTAGGTTCATGCTTTTCAAAGTTGCATCCATTGACTTTACCACTCCAGACATGGATTTAGTTACCTGGAATAAAACAATGTCTGTCAGACTCTGGCGGCCCACTGTCTCTGTCACAAACTGTAGTGATTTTACACCCAAAGCCCCATGTGCTCTAATGCCATTCTCCCACTAGGTGTCACCTTTACCTTCTGAACCAGAGTTTGAGGAGCCTGAATGGTTTCAGTTTCCAGAACGTCACAAGGATGTTTGACCGAAATATGGAATTTAGATTTAAATGTTACTTTTCTTTTATCCAATGCTGCTTCTCTGCGTCTTCATTTGTGTCACTGATTTGATTGTTTTTATCCATTTTGTTTTTTTTGTCCATTCTGAAGCTGAATTGATTCATAACTATTTACATCTCTCTAGTATATATTGCTTGCATTTCAGCAATATTATATTAAATAGATACTTTTTGTGCCTTAGGACTTCATACTACTGTCAAATGCAATGTATCTGTAGGTAATAAACATGATCATTAATGTGTTTTCATTAAGTTGTGTTGTTCAGCTGGACTAATATGATTCTAAGAAATCCAGTCTAATTACAGTGACTGTAGCGTCACCTCATTCACAGGAGCCTGTTACTCTAATCAGTGCGAGAAGCTAATAGTGTAATTTCTGAAGCTCAAGCAGTGATTGTCACTTCATGTGTGGCTTCTTTGTTTGCCTGTCCGTATGTCGTCTTTCTCATTTGTATTTAATAAGATCAAGCCACACATGAACTGGACTGTAGCTCTTTGCCAGCCCATTAAAATCTGCCTATTATACTTACAAAACAGTGTGCACATGTAATATTCTGTTACTACAGTAATACAACTAATTCATGCTAACAGGACTATATTGCAAAATAAAAACTGTTATTTCCAACTGTTAATTTGACAGAAAACTACTGGCATTCAATGCGTAAAATGCAACTGTTTTCTCATAATATTGTACAAATACAAATACTCAAAGTCTGAAAGTGTGACCATACGAAGCAGAAATAGATCTGACATTGTCAAATACTGTATGTGCTGTGTGTAACTTTAGAAAAGGGCCTGAGGACCCTACGATCCTGACCTGGTTCATGGCGACAGCAGTCTGGACTCTGGATGCCACAGCATCCACACGAGCACTCATCCTCAGGAAGTTAATGGCCTGGTGCTTCTGGCGGATGGCGTTCTCCGCATGGATCCTGGCTGCCTCCATGTTTCCTCTCTGGATTGCCTGAACAGAACAACACATGTACACTCATATAAGTAAAGCTGATTACTCACTGATGTAATCAATTAACTAATCATTGGTTAATAAAAAAAGAGTATGGAGTCAGTTAAGTCCACCTGTTTCACTTTAGCTTTTTCTGACTTTTCTTCTTTGTCACATTTTTTGGAATTTCGATTGAGGTCCTTGGCAGCAAACCTTAGGTTGAACAGGTTCTCTGTTGAGCTCGTCAAGGTGTATTCAGCAGTAAGAGCATATTAGCATCACCTGCATTACATGAAAAACAATTCAACAATTCAGTTTATTCAACAAACGATCGAAATTAGGATTGTGTCAGTGACTTGTCAAAGGTTATGGCAGCTAACGTTAGTTACAGGAGCTAGCTTACAACTGGGTAACTGTAACGCCATGCGTGTTATCGTTACACAGGAAAGGATACTATCCATATTCGACATAATGACGTTCTGGCTGACACAAATATGCAGTTTGATTAAATTACGTTGTAAATAAAAGACGGTGGCATCAGTCTCCTCGCTTATTTTCCACCGATGTTTTGCTTTATTCAGGCTACGTTCATCACTCCAACCAGACCAGAGCATTCATGTTTATGTACTTCCGTGTTTGCTTTTCTAACCGATATGTTTACAATGATTTATCATTCTGTTTGGAACAGACGATCTTATGTCACACACGTAGTTATTTATTAATACAATTATCCTCATTGATAAACTGTTTATTCTTTTCATTTTTATCCCAGTAACGAACACTAGAGGAGGGTGAACCTGCGTGATCACGTTTGTGCCGGCGAACGAAGCGATAGTTGTCTTGACTCATCTTTATCTTTGATGTTGGTGGTTGGTCCAGTTCTACCTTTTCGTCACACGGTCACGATTTAGTATGCTGTGCTCGCGCGTCCTACGTCACGACGGGCGCGCGTGTCTGAAACGTACAAATTCAATCCGTGCTATAAATAGTTTGTACCCAGTATCGGTAGGTTGTGGTCCACGTCTGCTGACGTCATCTGTGCTGTTTGAGAACGAGCAGACTGACCCCTTCCACACAGACTCTCGTCGTGTTTGCAGACGTGTTTGTTTTCCCACTGTATTTGTGACGCCTCCCACCGTTTAGTTATTTTATTTTTCCACGTGGAGAACAACTCACCGTGACTGAGTTTGAGCACGGGGGTTGTTATGTGGGTGTGAGCCCAAGGTTCTTTAATAGGATCCAAAACGCAGGAGAATTCACACGGTGAAACAGGATGCGCCGATAAACAGACAGTTTATTGCACAAGCAGGTAATAAACAAACGAGAGAAAACAACAACGCAAAATCAGCCGATAAACAGAAAATCACTGCACCGTGGCGAGCGGGCAGGAGACAAACGACGCGGAAAGAAAACGAAGCCACTAGGGCAGGAAGAAAACACGAAAACAGAAATTGCTCCACAAAAATGGGAGAGTCGAAAACAGAAAGCGCACCTAAAGGCGGGATGAATAAACGAGAACGAGAATAATCGGAGTACAGGTAACAAACGCGGGAGAAAATGGCTGGAGAGTAAGGCATGGGAGCACAAGCAATCTGGCAGTGGGGTGGAGCCAGAGTGCAGCTTAAGAGCAGGAGCAATCAGTGCACTGATCAGGATCAGGTGCACTGATTGCTCCTCAATCAGTCTGGCCACACCTCCACTGCCACACAGAGGGAAGAGAAAACAAAACTGACAACCATGACACTTTAAGAGGATCTCTGGGGGATTTATTTGCTCATCGTGGATTCTCTATTTATACTCGTCTTTGTAGTCGGGCTCTCTGTCTTTTTATAGGGCCAGGAGCCAGGGACAGCACCTGGGGTCAGCTCCTCAGGGGCAACAGGGACAATCCAACC
>CAAKHB010002979.1:133680-179049 GCA_901007665.1 Aeoliscus strigatus | reverse complement strand
TCAGTGACCAGTAGATAAACCCGGGATTAGAGCAAGTCTCTATTAGTCTGGAAACGTGCACATCCAAACAACGTATGCTCAAACACTTTTCCAGTAAAATCCATCAATACATACCAGAAGGCATTGTGCAGTTTCTCAAATGAAAACACCGTGGAAGCAAAGCAAAGCTGGTCATTACACACAATACTTCAAATGCAGATTTAATCTCTGCACTGCAACAGTGGAGCTTCAGAAACACACAAATTACACCTCTCTAACCTACTAGTGGAAGGTTCATCCAAAAGGACTTGACCCTTGCTTTGGATTTGCAGTTTTTCCCAATATATTGACTGAAAGGTGCCACAAACTGTTGGTAGAACTACTGGGGACTGCACCATACACACACCACACAGATCAATTATCAGAAATGTCAGGCTACCAAAAAGGTTTGGATAAAGCCAGGGTAAAAGTTATAGAGAACAGTGAGGGAAGGATGAAGGAAACGCTGGGGCAAAGAGTGGAGAGACGGTATCGGCGATCAGACATTCAGTTGGAGCTGCAGACCTCTCTGTATAGCAAACACCTGACCTGAAATCATTCTGCTGGCTAGCAGAAAAACCTCTGAGAGGAGATAAAGTCACTGTACAACCTCATAAAGCATACACCTGTAGCATGTGTACACAGCGAACCACAACTTGACAAGTGACTTCATAATTTCTTAGCATATAAAACAAAAGTTCCATCTCAGATTCTTTTCAATAAAGAAACTGGGTTGCATGCAATCTAATGATGAAACAATGAAGCCAGAACTGATCCCGTTTGACACAGATGTCTGAAGTCGCAGTTAATCTTACTGTACAAATCGACTTTTAAGTCTAAGTGACCTTAACTGAGCCATGTCATTACAGCTGTAGCCATAAAACATTCAAATGGCCCTATTTCCTCCAATGTAGTCTTCTTGTGAGACCTATGGGGTGGCTGTGCACACAGAGTGGCAGATGTAATGCAAACACCAAGAACCCACAAGAGACGCTATTATCATTATGTGGTTCTAATTAAATCACATGCACATTCCAACATGGCTGCATAAGTCCGTGGTCACTTGTCGACCAACTTCTCTCTGTCAAATGCCCAAAACCGATCATGGCGCCTGTAAAGTGGGAACTTCACAGAAATATTGCTTGGAAACTTTGAACAGGTGGCATGCTATGTTCAGATATATTTGAATAGAAGGGTCACACAAAGTTTGGACCACTGGATAAAGCCATCAGAACATCTGCAGAGGCGTTCTAACATTGAATCGGATATCATATACCAGCAGTGCTCTTCCTTTACTCCGATTTACATGGTATTGCAGTTGTCTGTTGATTATCCCTCTGGGTTAACAGGGTGCAGTTGTGCAAATGTTGCACCCTGGAAAATGGCCCTTATCTTCAATGATTCTGTAAAACTCCAGCTGTTTTTTAATTAGTTGCCAGGGTGGGTGAACAACAAGCACCCCCTGGCAGTGCTGTGTTCAGTGATGGAGAGGCACTAATGTGAGGCACGTGGCCAACAACTCCCTGGCCCTGCCCCGGTCAATAGAGGCAACACTTGCTGCTGTGGTTTTCAGAGTTTTCCTCTAGGGGGAAGGAAATTTACATAAGATTAGTTTTCATAACCCAAACAGTTTGCGTAGGTGATTGAGTAACAAAAACCTGCAGCATTCATCGTCCTTTTGCCTGTTTGTGAGGTCACAGTATTCAGACTACTTTAGAGAGAGAACTCGCCTTAGCAACATAACATGAACGTTGTTGTTGTTGTTGTGTCAGGATATATAAAAAGACTGGGTTGGCTCAGTTTAATCAGTTATACATCTTCTTCATAAAACAGCGATAGTTATTTCACTGTGTGAGCTTCAGCTGGTATATGACAGTATATATATATATACAAATTGTGGGTTTATGCTGTATTTGCAACCTCCTTTTGAGGGACTGTCATTCTTGCCTTGTGTGACACAACATACCTGTCCGACACTTGATTAAAATCAAATTACCACATTGAAATGTGTTTTATTTTTTCACTAAATAAGAAGCTATGTCTCCATGCAACCGCTGAAAGTTTTTCACAGTGTGGTGCCAGGAAGCCTTTTCTCCCTTCATCTTCCATTGAAACATTATTCATTGGTTTTCTGCTGTGTTATTCCTGTGGTCAGGGAGGGTGAATCTTTTTCATTCACCGTAAGATGAAATTATCACCGACCTGGCCTCAGTCAGTGAGGTGAACATGCACATATGACAATAGAATAACTCTAAGCAATAAACACCTGCTGGCTGAGGGGGGTTACATGTCAATGATTTACACGTTCAAAATGTGAATAAACAGAAGTGAACGTCAAAACTCTTAAAGTTCTATCACTCATTCTGCAAAAAAGTCAGAATATTTTTACACACACACATACACATACATACACACTAGAGTTTTTGTGACAAATGGTCAACACACAGTTTCTTACAATGTGTTCACACACTCATGTGAAGCAGTTTTGGCTCTGATGTAACATCCTTTTCAGTTTATCCACTGATGAGCATATGCCCAACCTAAATGCACTCTTGCCCCCGCCTCAATCTGTGCAGCAGGCATAACATATGGCATTTTAAAGACCAGTGTCCCGTTGCAGCCGCCTGTCAATATCAGTTTTGAAATGAGAACACACCATCTGTCCAAAAGATGATTATTGGCACACTATTATATGATTTGGTGCAATAACTGATTGAACATGGGGTCTGACACTCATTTTAAATGAGTAGTAATGGACAACATGTACTGTTTTTTTTTTTCCAGACAGATTGTAAATTGAAAAGGAAAATAATAATAGTAATCATGGCTTTGTTGTGGTCCATGTAATTGAGGAGATATTGTGTTTGCAGAACCAGACCGAACTTGTCTCCAACCCTTGAGTGCAGGGCACAAGATGAGGCCCCAGTCATTTTGGCCACGATGTTGGGAAAGAATTACATTCCGACCTGTTTGAATGTTTAGAGTCAGTTTATGTAGAGGAGGGAAAATGAATTTAATGGGACTAAAAAAGCAAATCGCCCAGGCCCACCTCTCTCAGCTTTCACCTGCAGGCACACATGACATATACATGAACAAACTGGAACTACAAGATGACTTTGGCTGTCTTTTTTTTTTTTTTTTTTTTACCCAGACCAGCCCAGGAGTACTCCACCATCACATCGTTCCACACAAAACCAAGCAGCTCTTATTACGAACACTTGTAAGCTCATGGGTGCTCCAGGCTACTGTGCCACTCATAGATACCCACTAATGCATTCCAAGAACAAGTAAACAATTTGATTAGTTGATGGGGTCACAGAGTTCACTGTGCAATCAGTGTTTGAGTGTTGATATTTCAACAGGCGCTGTTAATTCTCTACTCGCAATACACGTCACCGTGAAAGCGCATCTGAGGGCACTTCACTTTGTACTTGCGTATGTGATATAACAATACATAACATGCACACGTACATTCCAGGCACAGAAAGACAAAGACAAAGAGCTCCACAAACTACTTTTCATCAGGCAATGTGGACTGCAAGTAAACGGGTGAAAACCTTTTTCCTTTTTCTTCAACTATGAACACATCTTGTGCAAGAACACAAAATACACACAGAGCTCCCTGATGACGTAGCGAGTATAACATTTGTGTGTCAGGTGTCTACATAATGTCTAACATGGGGCCAGTGCTGCTGCACCTTCTTGCTTCCATGTTTAAATCTGTTCACTCTTGGGGAGCGATGTTGCTCCTTCTCATTTATCATTTCATCATTTGCGCCCTGAAAGGTTTTTTTTTCCTGAAAGGTTCCGTGTTTTGTTTGTTTTTGGCTATTATTTTGTCCACTTTTGTTTGTTTTGGCTCTATTTTAGAATAATATGTCCTGAGGGTTGCACACATGAAAGCTCCACCTCAGCTTGTTCATATTCAGTCTCAGACACGGTACAACTGTGACACAACAGCATTTTGCCAATGAGGGAAATTTAAGTTGTAAATTATCATATATTCTAAATCATATAGATACATTTGAGGAGTTAACACAATTAACGTCTCACAACAAAAGCCACGACAACATAAACCCATTGTAAACTAATCAGTCGTCAAACCAATATAAATTGAAGTAGCAGATTTTTTTTTAACTTTGATTAAACAAATTGTATTAACTGTAAATTTGCCAATTTAGCAAGTGAAAAATGCATTTAAATTTGGACTGAATTTCAAAGAAACCAAGAGGATATTAAAAGTTGCCTCAATTAATATTAGTTCAGTGCTTTCGAAGGTGTGTGTGTGTGTGTGTGTGTGTGTGTGTGTGTGTGTGTGTGTGTGTGTGCGCGCGGTGTGCGCGGTGTGTGTTTCAGACGGAATGAGTCTCATTTCAGTCCAGTCAGTTCTGTTAAATTCAAGATGTTCCATAAAGTTCAGTTCATCCTCAGGTATGAATGTGTTCATCATGCAAAGCCTGGGAAGTTTTAGAAAGAAGGTACTTACAGTCTGATCTGATGTGGGAGTTGAATCCAAAGAGACTGTTTTTCTTCTTTACTTCACATATACTGATCTGCTCAACTGTGTATCAGCTTTGGTTTATTATTCTATTGAGTCTTTCCCCCCCATTTCCATTGTTAGCATTCCCTCCTTTTTCCCCTCTTCTTCTTTCTCTTCATTTCAAAAGGTGATCACAGAGCTTTACTGCATTACTGCCACCGTTTGGTCTGGAAAACTACTAAATGTCTTACATGATACATATTCTAGGTTGTATAAGATCAAACAATGGCAAAACAAATTCTTCAGTTTAGTGCTTGAAACAACTACATATACGTACATAGAAGATCATGCTAATCGCTGGCTTGCTGACCTGTCATGATAAATTTTCACACAGGTGTGCAGGTTTGTTACCTCACCTCCCCTTCACTTCCTGTGCAGGTGGAAAGGGGAAGTTTTACTTTTCTCTTCCCTTCCTGCTACAACAGGAAGAGGCCTTCAGAGAGGTGGAGGAGATCATAGCAACACCTTTTTTTTTTTTTTTCCGGCTGGGACAATAAGTCAAAGTATGAATTACACATAAGAAAATAATCAAACTTTTCAATGACATATATCCGTTACTTCCCTAACTCATATCATCTTAAAGGATCTATTTGTAAAACTAGAGAGGGTCTTGAAGTTTGGATCTACAGGGGCACTGAGGCGGTGTTTTTGTATTTAAAGAAACCCAGAACACAGGACACACCTGGAAGAAATCAGAGATGGAACCGTGGAATTCTGATGTTACCGTTCCTGTTACGATGAACAGACGTAGTCCACCGGTCATCTTTGCATTACAAAGATGAACGACCAGTCTCGCAGTTTGGGTTCCCATTGTGGAGCGTGTCCATCGGCACCTCGTTACAGACACATCTTTCACTGTCAAAGAGTCAAAGCACAACAAAACAAGCTTACCTAAACCTGATATGCTCACTGCAGCACGTGGCCTATGACCGGTAATTCCTCAACTACACACACACACACACACACACGTCAAACACCACATGCACATAATCCAGCTTCATATGTCTGTCTTTCAGTAGAACCTGTCTCTCTAGCTATAAAGAGAAATATATTCGGACCTGTCACATACAATGTTATTTTCAGTTTGACTTTGCGGTTCTGTGTGCTGCTCCCAGTCAGAAGACTTATTGCTAATAATCATCGAGTGTAACCAAGTTTGTCATTAACGTAGACCAGTGATCATGCTTGTGATATTTACCTTCCATAGAGTGACAATTGCGATCACTTTCACTTCATATAATGTGATTTTCTTTCAAAATAGCACTGTTTGTCTTCGTATTGGTGTGACCCTGTCCCCTGAAGGCCAACTTGAGAGCAAATCATGCAAGAACATGTAACATGTAAGACTTCAGGCAGAGGCTCGTGCAAAATCAGTGGTCCATGAAATATGGTTGAGTGTGTGTGAAAAAAATCCTCTGGACAGAGATTAACCTGAACACTGTTCAGGGGGGGTGTTTTGGTTTCAAACCGCACATCGGAGAGAAAGTAATTTATTTTTCTTTCGGCAGAATGTGGTGGTGACGGTCTGGGTTTGACAGATGAACTGAAGAGGATGGAGACGACAGAGCAGGTCTGTGGTGTACGGCGGTAATTGGGCAGTTAACTGGAGTCTTCCCATCAGCCATGTGTGCAGCCTTTAAGGAGAACAAATGTAATATTATATAATGTGATATTCCAACAATAAATAAGGTTATATTAATAAATCAATGACAAAGAACTATGATCAGTTCTGTCAATTAGACTTAAGTATCTACAAAGCTGGAACCTACAAAACTTGGGCACAACTGAATTCCTACTACATTTGACTGACTGGGATATAATACAAAGTACTGATTTGTGGTCATGTGATGTGTTTGTGCCTCTGAAAGTTAGAAACACTTGTGAGAGTGATATAAATTAAACAGATCTTCAGTGTGGACTCCGCATCCGATAGCTGGATGAGATACCGTAACGAATGGCCTGGTGTCCAGTCGAGGGATGATGTATGGCTCCATACAGTTGGATAAATATGATATGGTCAGTGTGTGTGTGTGTGTGTGTTAGAGAGAGAGTGAAGCACCGTTGTGTGCGTGCTTGATGCACCATTAAGATATTTGTGTGAAATATTCAGTATTTGCACTGAATACCACAGACCTTTAAATCTCCTAAGGCCCTGATGAGTTGTGATGTTAATAATTCACAGAAGTTTTACATGCTGAGTGGTAAGTTATTGTATTTCTGTTCACCCATTCGTCTTTATAGTGCATAAGTTGCCCTCTGGTATAATGACTCTAAGGACTTTGTAGAATGGCAGTCAAGGATATTTCCTGGAGATGTGCCCCAGCTTTTATATTATTTCATGTGCGTATCCATGAGGCATATGCATAGGCAGCACAGATCCCCTATAGCTTTAATAAATGTGACACATTATAAGCAACACGTAATCTGGTATTTGTGATGAGACTCGAGAGACTTACGTGATGGAAGTAGCTTCTTTCTCATTATTGCCTTAATGCGCATTAAAGCACTGAAGCTAGCTGTGTACACTCTCCTGGTGGGTTCCTTCATCCATATGCATGAGGATCTGAGAATCCACTGCTTCTCAGTGTGGACAGATACAGGACCTCTCCTCCGTTCTCCCCATGGAGGTCGTTGAAATAAGCACAGCACGATGGGCTGTAGACAGAAGAGATCCATTTGACTCTGCACAAGTAAGTATTGCAGTTCTCAAAAGAAAGTTCTGGAGTGCTAAATTTTCACATTTATTAAAAGCCCAGCAGGTCCCAGCTTGGAATTGATCACCAATTTCCACAGACTTCTCAGGCAAATCTGTTTTGTTTTGTTGTGTGTGCGTGTCAACAAGGCCCCTGAATGTTTGCCATAAATCAATGGAATATGTTTTAATAAACAAACAGAACACAATTAAAGAATGGCACTCGGTCACAATTTATGGCTTGGTCAT
Source organism: Aeoliscus strigatus (assembly GCA_901007665.1). Taxonomy (NCBI): domain Eukaryota; kingdom Metazoa; phylum Chordata; class Actinopteri; order Syngnathiformes; family Centriscidae; genus Aeoliscus; species Aeoliscus strigatus. The sequence goes on along the minus strand of CAAKHB010002979.1, from coordinate 171,550 downwards.
GTTGGAACTTGGTGCACACAGGATCAGCAGTGGATTAATGAAACACATAGCTGAGCAGAGTGAGGGAGAGGAGTGGATGAACATCCTTCTGGAGGAACTGGTGGTAAGATCACTGAGCTCATATCTTCAACCACCCATCCTACTCTTCCTCCCCTGTCCTTCGCCATGCTGACAGAAATACAATAACTTAGACACGCTCGCCTTGAAGTTCCTCCCTCAGCAGCTGCTGTCTGAAACCCTTTATTGAGTTATCGAACAGAGAATATATATGACAAATGGAGTCAACAGACTGGCCTTTGCTTTACATCCTTTTCCAAACACTCTATGTTTACTCCAGGAAATCAAAGTATAAATCTGTTCCAAGCCCATGAGCAGATCAATAGCCTGCTGTAGATACGTTTGGATGTCTGTCATCAAACACATCAGTGCACAGAATGCAAAGACCTTCTTCTTCTTTTTTTTTTTTTTTTTTTTTTTTTGGAAACTCATCACAAAACCATCACTTTGTAATTAACCAACTAACTCAAAGCCAAAAGTCACTGAGCAGGGTGAGGAAGTACAGAGGCTCTGAGGAGAAAAAAATGGCGCGTTTAACTTTACTGCATTCTTGAGGTGGCCAGTTTATGTCTGCAGATGTTAATCTGGACTTGTTGCGGTGTTGATTGTCATCATTTGTACGGCCGCACAAAAGGGTTAACATGGGGTCCGGTGAAAGCTCAGCAGAGGTGAAAACTCTGGAGACACACACATCTGCCAGATTCATTGAGCGCCTCATCCTCCCTCAGGCTGCATGGCTGTCTGTCACCACCATTCCACTCGTCCACTCCCATCCAGGGGTGAACGGATGAGAGAAAGAAATATGAAGGTTTGAGGTGGAAGGGGGAAGCATTTTTATGGCGGCACAGCTGTTGAATTCACAGGTCTAATTGTGTGTGTCTGTGGTTTCCCATGCATGCGCTTGCACAGAATTAGCAAGTAGGATCTCCCTCTATGTCTTTGAGCCATTGGATGAGTCAGCATGTTGTTCGATAAAGATGTTGGCAGCGCAACAACTGCGCTTCACCCTCTGAGTCCCGCTGTGCCTCATTAGCTACTGCCATTTCAACTCTTGTTTCCTTGTTAATCACCTCAGTCGATCACCTCATTGCAGTCCGTTAAATATAGTGATTAAGTGGAGAGAGAACCCGCCACCTTGGTTGCCATCCAGCTGCACTGATAGTCTTTTGTCCAGAAACTCATCGCAACCTGTTCTGAAGGTCCAGAACCTTCATTGTGAACTCCCAGAGACATGGAAGTGAAACTCACTGCAGCACTGTACAGCAGCATCTTCTGTCTCCTCCACTACCGCCGTCAGCTGCAAGATGCTGTAGATTTATTGGATACGCTGAAATCATTCTGTCAGTTTGCCTGTCTCTGTCCACACTGACGTCAGTTTGCTGGGCTGCTCTACAAATTCTACTTTAAAAAAAAATAAAGAGAGAACTTTCATTTGTCTTTGTATACACGGTGCTGCTGTTTATCACAATTTATATGATTCAGGAATACGGACATTTGAATATTTAGATCTCAAAGCAGTGTGGATTAAATCAATATTAGCAACTCAATCCAGCATTAGTCAGCAGTATTCCCTGACTGCAGGAAGATCCTGAGCTCAGACGGCTAATTCTGTGAGACTCTGAGCTCTGTCGCTAAATCTCACCTGACCTTGTTTGTTATTGTTCTGTTATCAGGATATCAAAAGCAATGTAATTTAATAAAAAAAAGCAAGCGTAGATTCTGAATTCTAAATAGCTAAATGATCTTCCATGAATGTGCCACTTATGGCCTAATGACGAAGGCCAGTGAAAAACAGTCTCATCAGATGCTTTTATGCTTGTCTGCTTTGCTTACCTGATTCTCTGCTGTTAATTATTTTTGCTCCTTTTAATGCTGTGCTCTATGTCTTATCTCATCTAAGATAAGTACGCATCGTGGATGATTGATTACTCGGCTCTGTCAACTTCCAAAACAGCACAAACAAGTCATTTCCAAGGCGGATAAGGTGTCTGATAGTGAAATTCCAAAGAACTGAGGAAATCATGCATATTTTGATGGAACAGAGTATGTCTTTGTTTTGTGTTTCCTATCTTTTCTAACCTTGTTTTTTCTCTCCGTATCTAAATTGAATTTGTTCTCTCTCTCAAACACGCATGCTCATTTATCTGGTCAAATAAACTCCTCCCTTTCTTATATCAGACTTTCTGTCCTCAACCATTATCTCTTATGTATGGCCACGTGCCATCATGCTCAAGGGCAGTTCACTCACCTGCGCTTTATCCCTGATCATAAATTCCCTCTGGTGAGGAGCTGACCTCAGTGTAAATGCAGATGAGCATGTGGCCGGTGCCAGCTCAAGACCCAGACCTTTGCTCCGTTTGGTTCAAACACCAGAGGTTATTTCAACACCAATGGTTGTTGTTTCCTTTCCAAGATGAAAATAGGTTTACAACGTTTTTTCTGCCTCTCATCTATCTTCTATCAGCCCTCTGTCAGTCACTGAATGGATGCGGCAGTTCAGAAGTCACACTGACCTCAACAAAAGAAGCGTCCTCCAGTAACGCCCCTGCATATCAATGGCCCTATGTTATTGCACTGGGAGGTAATTGTCAGCACTGAAAACCCATGAAAATGCATGACTCTGATTTTAAAGAGCTAATATATTGGATGTAATGACGTCCAGCTGTAAATCTGCAGTGTGTAACTCATCACTACCCCTCCGTTCATTGCTCTACAGGCACGTTCATGATCATCATATGTTTTTAAAACGGTGGAAGGGGGGAAAAAAAGAAGCCTTGAGCTCATCAGAACACCAAATTGTTAGTCAGCAACCGCTTATCGAGAAGGAATGAACAATCATTTCTCTGGTCTGTGGTGTGGATGCAGCTTTTAGGCTCCACAGGAATGTGACCAGCAGATTGCTCTCAGACTGGGAGAAGCTCTGCCTCCTTTAAAATGTCATACAGTCATCGGTCAAATATGCGTTTTTCAACGTGTTCAACTCTGGGACGAGTTCATTCGGAATCCGTCATTTGGTTCATGTTGTCTGATGTCATTTCCTTTGACACTTTCGTAGGAGGACAACGTTTTAGAACATGTTGAAGCTTCACTGGACGTATGGAACGGCACTGAATCCTTTTTTTTTTCTTTTTACTGCAGGGAAGGAACATGGTCATTGTATACATGCAGAACATTCATCACTTCCAGGGAAGCTCAGCGTCTCTGGGAGTGAATGGAGCACAGGGTGGGGTCAGGACGGTTGGCTGGAGGAACGGTCTTGAGGGCAAAACACCCTGTTGATTGACAGCGTTTCTGAAATATACACCGGCACCGGATTTCAAGTAACACAATCTATGCACACATTTTATGATGTAGGCCTGAAATGAGCTTCCCCTGTCTGAAAGTTAGCCAAAGTTGCTGCCTCTTCTCTCACTTTTCCCTTCTGCTCCTTCATAATTTCTGGATATGGCAGTTCTTGTACCCCATTTGGCCGGAATTGCCGGATTGCCAGGCTGCTCATCCACGACTGGTTATTTGCCGATATAGTTTACTGAAAATTCATAAACTCAAGAGAAAACACTGGTGTCAAAAAAAACTTATTGTGATCAGAGGAATCACTGTCTGCAGCAGTGTGGGAGGGACATGGAGGGCACGTATATCTTTTGTTGTATTATCTTACTCTATTTTTAATGCAGCAGAAGAAAAGGAATGGCCAATGTTTTCATGCTCAATGTTTCCAAGACAAGTGTTGAATCAATTAGAGCTGTTATGTCCTTTAGCAGCATCGGCAGCAGTACAATCATAGTAACAATCGCTTGACAAGACATTTATTTCCTCACTTTCTCTCAGAGCACAAGCTCTTGGTGGTGCGCAGGTTGTGCTCTGATTCTGCTAAGCCCTATGACCTTTCACAGCACAAAGAGATAATGATGGGTTTAATGTCAAAATGTAGTGCATAGAGGATTCTCCTGGGAATTACACAAAAGATTAGGTGGAATAATTATTCTGTGTACAATAATGAGTAGCATGAGGCCGACTGGGAAGGGCAATGCAAGAAATGACAATGTATGTGTCATGTGTAACCTTGTTAGAAGTCCTATTTGGTTATCGTTTGGTTGTCGTTTTATGCAGCCTTTACTTTGTACAATTACTTCCTGTAAATGTGTTTAAATTGGTCTCATGTTCACGTTAAAAATCTGTGTGAATTTAAATTATAGGTTTGTTGGACTTTCAAACTATTTAAATTAGAGGAACTTCGAGGAAGGAAATAACATGTTTTGTTTAGTTGATTGTGAAATATTCTGAAGTAAATGAAAAACAACACACACACAAACATTTTATATGTTCAAAACACCATTAGTTTTAATGCATTTTCACAGATTACATGTCCATTTTGCCAAATGTTTTTATAAAACAACATGTATTTTGACGTCTGGAGTACTTCTTCAGTAAACAATAGCATCTCTAATGTGTCTCAGTCATGTATGAGCTACATGCTTCAAATGGATCATTGTTAAAATGCTTTGAGCTGCTGAGACTGATGAGTGTCTGATGACTGCAGTTCTAAATTTTGAATCCTTTTGATGTTCAGCCAGGAAGTATCTCTCATATTCTTTGACATCTCTCAGAAGCTGATTCATTTAAGTGTATACAGTCAGGACATTTTTCAGTTTATTGAAATAATAGGACTTGAAGTGTTGTTTTTCTCCATCCTCACTAGTTTTTGGACTTCAACATCAATAGATATTTCTTGGAGACAAAAGGTTAGAAGCATGGCTCAGCAGTTCAACTCTTGACATTTGTTCATCTTGTGTGGAATTTGCATGTTTCCTTGCTCACTTGGGTGTATGTATTGCGAAATAGAGTCCAGGTCATGATATTTTCCTGCAATGCATGATAAGCAGAAGGCTGTGGACAGGATTGTATGTTGTACTCACAGTTTTCTGGATGATGCTGTTGACCGACACTGAGTAAGAGAGTTGGCTGTAAATTGCTCTCACGACTTGGATATAGAATAAAGAGTGAATAACTTAAGCCTGGGCTAGTACATAAAGAAAGTAGAGCTGAATAAGGAGAAGACGAGTGGAAAATGTGCCTGCTGAAGCGTAAAATTAGCAATTACATTGGGTGTCATCAGTAAAGACTATTTCAGGCCAGATATAGGGGTTTAATGTCCAGCAAGGAGACTGAAATTCCCCATTAACACCTGTGTTCAATCAGCTGGTCATTGAGGCTATATGGACCCCAACCTGCCGCAGAAATCACTCAGAAATGCCAAGATGGCTGCCATCTGCTGGAAAAGCTTTCAGGATCAATTTATTTTTTAAGAGCCATATGGTGATCTTGGTAGGGAAACAATTTGAGTGGTGTGTGTTTGTATGTGTATGGAATGTGTGTTATTTGACCCGTTTTTATCTAAATGTCCCTCTGTGCTCGCGTGAGTCAAGGACAAGAACTACTTGTGATGTGTAGAGGGGGTTTTGATGGGAGTCGCTGGGATATACAGTATGATGATTTGTTTTTCCCCTTTTTCTTTCTTTTAAAATCAACCCAGCTACCCACTAGTAATTACATTTCTTTCTTCTTCTTCCCCTTCTTTTTTGTGACTATTCAAACCATGTCTACCAAAACAGTCCCATTCATTTGGTTTGATTATTGTGCAGCTCTCATAAAAAATAACCATCTGTCCTTGGTTTGCACAGGAAGTGCTTTTTAAAATCCCTGCGCTTTCATTCATCACTGTGATGTCACATCTATCACTGTGTCGCCGGGAATGCAAATTAGGTGGATGCGCACTCAGTGGCCCGTAGTAAATAATTTACTGTTTTGTTTTACTGGAAACAGAGACACAACATTTTCCTCTGCGTGGATTCCCCTTGGCCAAGGACTGCAGTCACATTCATTCAGGATGCTCCACACAGAGGAAGTCAAATCTAATTCCGAAGTCTTTTATCATTATAACCATTAAGGAGGGCTCTCTCGTGGCCTGGACACATTCTGAAAGCCTGTTAGTATGATGACGTGATGCATCACAGCCATATGGCGAAAGCCTGGAATTATGATATATTAGTCTTTAGAAGCCAGAGTTAGACATGGTCTGTTCCCTGTTTTGTTGTGATGATGAATTACATGCAATCTTGCAGACACACTAGTGAAACACTAGTGGGGAAAAAAAACACACACGGTAACACCTGTATGGTTGTGCACAGATGCCTCAGGGCAAACACCCTCTCCATCACCCTTCATCACCCTCTGCTGTCCTCTGCCTAAATCGCTCTTTTTCTTTTCAAGTTGAATCACAAAACATTTCTTGGCAGAGCTTATATCCAGCAATTTAAAGTCCAGCTCTGAACATTAATCCTAGTACACTGGTTCAACTGACAGTGCTGATTATAAAAGATTTATTTGCTGGTTTAAATTACAGAATGACAGTTTTAGAACATAAACCTGTTCGGAGGAGCGCATGAAGTGGCGTCATAGTGCTAAACCATCTTAACGATCGAAAGGAACTCATGAACAACTCACATTTTCTAGTAATACGCACTTCTTTTTTTTAAATCTGTGGTAATACTGTATTATCATGCAAGTCTTTTTCCCAGCCACGAAACTGAAATTATCGTTACTAAGAGGAGGTGTATTCATAGGAGTACTTATGAGTCTGACTAGAAATCACTGTCATCTGCAAATGCACAACAGCAGCAGCAGATGAGACCAGTCCACGGCCCCCTCACCAGTTAATTGTTTGGATGCTTGAATAAATAATTCATTATTGCTGTTAACAGAAATGCACTTCTGTTTTAATCCCGCCGATGTCGTCACAGGACCCGCTTTACTCTCCGTTTTGGAGGGTTTTACAGATGTCAGTTCTGTGTTAAAGAGAGCATTACGCGTTGCAATAGTGCTCATAATCCCAGGCCACAGAAGCTACATCCAAGGGGTGGATGATGATGATCATAATGGGGCTGTTTTAGGCAGCATTATTACTAACTGACATGTGGAGAATGATAAAAGCTTTGCTGGATGTGTCTCTCTGCAACCGCTTAATGCCAATCTGCTGCTATTGTTGTTAATGAGGATGAGAAGTTTAATGGGAGGAAAGTGAAATGATATCTTGCAAGGATGTGACACGTGCTTGACTTCATCTCAATGGGTTCAGGCCCCACTGCAGTGATGCAAAGTGACATCGTCCTGTGGGTGGGAGCAGTGTACTGTGCAATTGCCTCCATCACCAGTTGAATATCAATGAGTATTGTGGAGATTTATAAAAAAAAAAAAAAAAAGTGCATCTACTGCATGTACACGAGGAGACAGCGCTACTGTTGAGTTAAGTCTGATATACTTCCATGAAGGCATAAAGTATTAGCGCTTTAAAAACACAGATAATATCCTATTTGACAAATCGAGCATAGTAGGCACAATATGACATTGGCATCACCGCAGTTAAGACATCGTCTCACAGCTTAAGCCATGTTCTAAATATGAAGTCTTAACTAAATCTCTCAGCTTATCTGATAGCAGACACTTCAGGGAAAGTGCTGTGACTATGAGTTTTCATCCCCACTGTCACTGATTTGTTCGGGCCACTGTCACTGCTCCGCTGAATCTCCTCTCCTCTCCTCTCCTCTCCCCTATGAGCTGCATTTTTCTCTTTCTTTCAGCAGCTTCTCTCCATCCGTATTACCATGGTCTGTTGCTCCCCATATCCTGTGGGGATTAGCAGGCTAAACACATGGGAGAGGCTCAGTAGCATATGGGCGATGGTTCCTCCCGGATCGTAAATTCGCCCATGATTGAGGGGAGTAACGCCAGGCCCCTACTGTGAAAGCAGGAGTTCCAAGGCGCCGTACCAACAAAATGACCTCCAACTGACATTAAAGCAACCTTGAGAGAGACTTAATGTGTCAGCGCTCTCGCTGGAACACGATGATAAGGCTCTAGATTAACTGTTGAGACTGGGAAGGGGATGACACCATCTTTCTGTGATAGAGACGGAGACCTGCACCACACACATGAGCCGGTGTCCACATTCATAGGGGAAATGAATGGATGGATAGATTTTAGGATGATTTACTGTGGGTTACAGGATTTGCTATCTATCACTGACAGGCCATTTAGGACTAGTTGGAGAAGGAGCATAGAACCTGAAGAAAGATGGTTCAATCTGCCTAATGCAAAAACACCATTAAGGCCTTTTCTCAACTTGTCACTTGAGGCCACAAGTTTGACTTTATATTGCCGTCATTAAAAATGCACTGAAGATCATCAAAGAAATAGAAATATCTTATAAGATGTAAGGGAGTTGGAAACAGCAGTCGTCAAATATGGGACTTCTTTTGTTATGATTTACGTTGCACATCTAAGCAGTAAAATCATACAAGACACCCGCACGATGATGGTAAAAGCGCATGTCCTGTGATATTTTTTTTTCCATCTCTCGTACCCTAATTGACCCCATTTCTTTTTCTCCTTCACTTACGCTGTCCGTCTCGGCCCAGTGACTGTGAACCAGCCTCCTATCAGTCCTGCAGCTCTGACGGAGATTGACTGAGATTTATTGGAGATTTCTGTCAACAGAAAAAAAAATAAAAAAAACATAGATGCTTCATGTCCTGCATGAGAAATGAGAATAATAGCAGTGGACTTCTACACTCTTAAGCCAGGAGCCGCAGCTTAATCAATAGCGTAATTAGAGTTGCGGAAAATATTGTGTCATGCATGGCAATGTATTGTAATCAGTGAACGCAGAACACAGTGACAGTTTAAAACTCATGGAAGGGCCACGTTCAATGTCTGCCGATGAAATAAGGAGACAGATGAAGGTGATCTAATATAGGCAAACATAATGTTCATATTTAGACTGTGGATTCCTTGAGCACAGACACAGTTAACCAGTTCCTACACCACACCTAAACCTCTTTCATGGAATATATAACCAATGTTTTTATTCAACATAAGAAATATGGTTTTTTGTTATCTTACTGTAGAGTGAGAGTTGCAGCTGCTGTCGTATAAAGAAATGAAATTGTCTCAACGTGGACTCGCTGACCAGATGTTCTTATTTGCTTTTGATGACGCTGACACCAAAGGTTCATGGAAGCAATGGAACAGTTTTGAGAGCTGTCAGTGGCAGCTCTGTACCTAAAAGAACATTTGCACCAGCCAGAGCAGTAATTAGCAAACACACAGGGGAGCAAAAGCATTATTTACTTTTCTATGGAGAGCTAATTTGTTTCAGGTCAATGGCATTGTTTCTATTAATAACGTCCTGGGGGGAATTAACGGGAGCAAAAAGAGCTTTTTTCTCGCGTGCATTTCCAGGTAAACATAATTAAAACACACTTGTTTTTAAAAATGATACTTAATTCAAATACGGCACCAGTTTCACACTATTCACAAGCAAGGCTACAGGGAAACAAGTACTTTTCTATATTAAACATGGCTGTTTTCACGTTCTATTTGCCTGTTATCGGTGTCACGATCGAGCTTCTCATCACTTGCATACTTAATGTGGCAGGACTGTCAAGCTCCTCCAAGAGCTCTCAACAACAAAATATTTTATACCATGTTTTCCTCTGCAAACACAAAGAAGCACCTCTTCACCTGGCAGCGTGATTATTTAGTTCAGTGTTTTGTGCTGAATGCAGAGCAGTGGTCTTACTTTCCCACATGGGCCTGTGGGAAGTCTTGAGATGTGAGACAAAGAAGGCCTACAATCCTGCACGGATTACCTCATGTCTTTGGTCCCTGAAGTGGCCAGTTAGTGCCCCCCCCACCTTCTGAAAAACAAGCAAGAGCGCAGCAAGTAAGGCAAGGAGAAAGCATCTAAAAGAGAGGAAGAACAGCCTTGAGTGGTTAAGATCATAAAAGCTGCTGGTCAGGAAACAGACTGAAAGCAAGAGAGAAAGAAGGAGGGTTGTAATGTTTAGTGTTCATCTACGTTTTTATGATTAGGCCAAGTAGGGCAATTAGTCCAAAAGGAGAAAAGGAGTTTGGTCCAAGCACAGGACACATTTCCCAGGGGTTCATCCAGTGTGAACCTTCCAGCAACAGTCCATTCACATCCTTGTCTTTTTTTTTTTTTTTTTTTTGTTCCAACTATTTACAGACATATCTTCACTGATTAAATGAGGTTAAAATGCTCGACTATGAGTGTGGTGATCATGTTCACATGGCTTCTCCCTTTGCAGCAACTTCTTTACTTGGATTGTGTAAACACTAAAGAAGATGGAGATGTCCCCAGATCGCAGTTTGAACGTCAGACCAGTCGCCAGAATAAGACGTGCACATTTCTGAAAACCACTGACACGGAAGAAGTCCAAATTATGAGGCAGACGGCTTGCTGGGGTGGTGGATGGGAACAAACAAAACAAAACAGAAACTAGACTTTGCTGTGGGAGTCGACAGTTCCAGTCCTGTTGTTTTCATTTGTCCACGGTGAATTACTCCGCTTCAACCTAAGCCGTGAAATACAACCACAGCTTATCTATGGTGTTAACATGTAAAACCATCACTTTTTTAATGGGTGAATTTCATTTTTAACAAGCAGTGGTTTGTAGCAATGCTTTGTTCCTATGAGTTTATGTAAACTTCAATCAGGCTCGTTCTCTAATTACAGACCGCCCATTAGAAACACAGATGTTTGGGGAGGTTTTGAAAATCTCTAACACAACAGTGAATCGGAGTGAAGACACTATGCTGCCGTTTCCGTACATTCAAACGTGATTCAGTGATCAAAACATTTTTTTTCTCAGAATTTCAGGGGGCTAAATATTTGTCAGGGTTTAAAGACTATATAGCAGAGGGATTTGGAATGTGAATTAAATGAGCAGGAAGTACAAATTCTCCCAGAGGTAAGTTTACTCAATATAATAATCGAATACATAGATATTACTTCATCCCCTCTAGGCTCCATAGGATGGGCTTATAACTGGACAATCTGTGTTGGAAATGTGGAACTAAGTCAGGGACAACATTCCTGCATGTTGCAAAAGTTGTGTGTTGAATGATATTCGCGGCGTGAATGATTTGCTCTTGTGACGGGCTTGTTGATTTGTACCATCTGGTGTCTGTTCACACTTTGCTGAGACTGACCTCATGCAGTATCTCTGTGGGTCAAGTATAATCTTAATGGGTGAAAACCCTCCTATTAGTCAGAAACAAACAAACAAACAAACAAAAAATGATGAAATCAGCTGTTGTGAAAACGCAAGCTGTGGCAACTATCACCTCAGTATCTCAGGGTATCCAGCTGTCTTTGGGCATCAAGTGTTACAAATCAAAAATGAAGTGGGGAAAAAAGCTAATATCTCACTGGAATAAGGCTCATTGATTTTACCCTGAGAGCATGAAAAAAGAAAGAATCTCTTTGCAAACAGCATGAAGCTCAATTCAGTAGGTTTAGTAGCTTAACCTTGAAGTGCAGAATAATTTTCCTGTCATTTGATGTGCACCTTGGTATGTTAGCTGAAGATGACCACACATAATTCTATTTTATAGTGTCACATGTGTACCATTTTTAAAGAAAAAAAATACTCTCTTGAAACTGGCTATGAATCCATTATAGAGGAAAATGTGTGGTAAATTAATAATAGAAAATAATACTGGATGTTTCTCTGAGTAAACAAATAGTAAACACAGTAAGAATAAATAATAAGTAATGATAAGTAATACAGGAGGTAAAATTGGATAAAATGTATATAAGTATCAATTAGACAGTAAATTAACAGTAATGTGCAAAGATGAGCTGAATGAAAAATGTGTTGTGGGTCAGCTGTAAATTTAAAGGAGTTTAACAGCAGAGTGCTAATGGAGTGTATTAGTCATGATTTACAGTATTTAGCAGCAGGGGCCATAGATTCTGGAAGTTTTAAAAATGGCTGTATGTCTGTGGCATTCAGTACGTACTTCGTCATTCTGAGTCTCTGACGAATCACGGTCCTCAGGCGATCCACAACCTGGACGGTGCAAAGGGTCAGAGGCATCCTGGAGAGGAGTTTTCACAACAGCTTCTCTGCAACTAAATACAGAAGTCCAAGCTCCACCCTCATGAATGGGCTGTTGATGTCAGCGGCCCTCAGGCCTGCTGCACATTATTGTGTGGAAAATGGTGCTGGACTCACAAAGAAGGTGGTAGCACAGTGTCACAGAAGTTGAAACATGAGCAGGACAAGGATTTCAGATCTAGTACTTGGTACTAGGTCTGGGTACTGTGCCACTTCCACCATCAGCCTTCCATGTTTGAGCAGCTACTCGACTGCAGTCTGGTCGCGGTCGTATAGGTCACCGTACATTCCCTGTAGGAACACGTGCAACAATCCTCCACAACCAGCAGTCTTTTCTGGGGAGTGTGCACTGGGGACTCTGCTCATCTGGTCAGCAGAGATGTGTCAGCAGATTGGAAATGTTGTGACATGGTGAATGATCAAAGTCAGTGATAGTAGTCAGTGTAATGTAAGGCCCACATGCTGCATCTGTCCAAGAAACTGTTGAACTCGCCTGTCAATCTCCCACTTTAACCATAACCACAACTTCTGTTTCAGTCTCGAGCAGTTTCTAGACCCTCATTTCTGCCTCTTTGTAAGCCTGAACACGCTTATATATGCTTCAGTGTTATACTGTACTTTGTAAATGAGTATTTCAGTGGCCAAGACATACTCTGACGTAGCTGCTTTTGTTTTCTTCCCATTCATACATTTATTTCTGTTTGTACTTCATGCAAGTTGGGTTACCAGAATGATGACACTTTGCCAAGACCGTGACACAGCATAAGGTACATTTGCTTCTGTATTAGACCTTGGAAAGTGTCAATGCAGAGCCCTTCACTTCAGCAAGAGACATTTTGAGCGACTACACCAGCCGCTGCTTCAGTGTCATGTGCAACCTTGACAAAAGAGCATATTTTTATCCCAACCTGGATCCTTTCTTAGCCACACAATCGTCTTTTGTGCCTAACTAGGCCATCCCCTGCATGGATACATCAGAAATGATCGATGTGTTTTTGGAAAGTGCAAAAATGTTTACAGCTACAATCATCATTTGTATTGAGAAACCCGTGTTAGAGTGTTGACTTGTTGCACGACTGCCCACTGGAAGTGGTCGACTGCTTTCTACTGCTGCAAAGGCCAGTGGTTATCAGACCCCTCCACCATCCCAAAAGAGACATAAATTGTTGAGTGCATCTTTTGTTTTACAGTATCCGATGTGAAGGTGGAAGAGCAGAGCGGATGATCCATTCTGAGCGGCAGTGTTTTAAAATATGCAACATGCGGTGCAGTGAGAGTGCTTTATGTAATCGCTACAATACCACATGACTGCTGACCACGCTGCAGGCATTAATAGAGGGCTGCAGCTTACTTTGTTGGAATTATTCAAGAATATATTTTTTCCTCTGGAATGATGTGTCCTGCCAGTGCTATAGTGAGTTGATGGGTAAGGGACAGATGCCATTCATCTGCCAGAGTAATTGTGATTGTACTACCACTGAAAGCAGGAAATCCAAAGCCCTGTTAGTGTTAGTTCTATGAACATTCTTGCAACCCACCAAGTATTTTTGTTTTTTTGTGCTTGAATCTCACCTAAATCGGAGCATTGACACATCATAAAACCTTATTTTTGTTCAACATAACCACGGCATCTGAATAAAAACATTTATCTAGCTGTTACAGTCCAGTTGGTGTGTACGAAAAAAAAAAGCTTTGGGACAGATTTCACACTGTTTCAATTAGTGTTAGTCTCAACGATGACACAAATAGAAAAAAATATATATTGTAAGTATCAATATTTCTGAGATTATAATATAAGCAGAATACATTATTCATCTATTCTTCTGTTCACAAATAAAAGTATCTATGTATTCATCCATTTCACAGTCCAATTTAAACAGCATAATGCGTTCTCTGCATGTATGTTTTAAGACTGGTCTCATATATTGTTTGAAACATCAGCCCTGTGTATATATTGTTTGTGTCTCTTTGGTAGTATTTGCACAGTTTTATAAGTGATCTTACATCTGACTTTTGTTACATCCATATTTATTTCCTCTGACACACACAGGCACTATTCCCGGTCAACCTCCAGTGATTCGGCGTTACACAGCAGCTCACCGCTGGGTCTGTCTTCAGTGACATCTGCCATCAGCAGTGCATGACTGTGGAGCAATCTGTTGAAATCTACAGGGCACTGTACTGAATGGCTTCCATTGATCCGCGTTCGCCTGGCACGGTGACTGACAGAGCCAATCAGCCTATCAGACAGACAGACACTCATTTACAGGTGAGCTGGTGTGGGATGGGTGTGATTGATTGGCAGAATGTCACCGAGCCACTGGGGCATTACAAACCATCTCCTCACATTAGGAGAGCAATATCATATTGGTCTGTGTGTGTGTGTGTGTGTGTGTGTTCCCGAGAGCAGGTGGTCAGCCTTATACAGATTACCCATCGCGCCTTGAGTGTGGTGACAGGTTAAGAATCAGCCTGTCAGGCTGACCTGCCCGCATGTTCAAAGACTGACAGAATTAAGTAACCTATCTGGCAAAAAGTCTGACAGGAGGCTGCCAGCCCAGAATCATATATACTTCCCACATACAATACATCTGGACACATAAATCTGCCGCCTTAAGGCTCTTCTCTCCTCTCTCTTTCTGATATTCAGTGTGGGAATCAACAACGCCGTTACTCAAACACTGCATGTCAGTGTGGATAAAACGTTTTGGGATGTCCACTATTTTTGCGTATTGCTTTTGTACATTCCACAGTTTAAGACAATGTGTGCAGTTCTATCCTCTAATTATATTCAAAATACGTAATGAGGGGAGACAAATCTGTTCAGCATTTAGTCAGCAGTTATCCAACAATGAAGAGAATTTCCAAATAGTTTGATTGTTACATTAACTCCTTTCTTAAAGATTCCTGTGGACATTTATAGTATTTCTTTTTTTCTTTTTTTGTTCAAGATTAGATGAGGGTGAAGTCTTGTTTCTTAACAGCTACTGCCCTCATGTGGTCATAATCTGCAGAATAAAAATAATATATTCAGAAATGGTCCTTGTGGGGTTATATTCCACAAGTATATTTCAGTTATTTCTTACTTTTCTATCGTCCAAACGCCAAGTGTGTGTATATATATGTAATATTATTGAAGTTCAAGATGATTTTAAACTCCAACCAACCAGACAGAATGTGGAATACTGTGAGAAATGACAGTACAAAAGGAAAAGTGATAAATTCAGAATGTTGGCTGTGATTTAAAAACAAATTCTATTCATGCTATTTATAAAACGTGTGTAACCACACACACTTAACATATCTCCTCTGTGATACTGTAATATATTCATATACAACTATGAAATGATAACAGAAATAAGAGCATGTCTTGGTGCAAATTACCAAAGTAATGAAAAAAGAACACAGAAGATATTACTGTGATTTCTTTATTCCCCATGCATTTGTTTGCTACCTTAGACTCAGTACATCATATTTTATTCATGCTTTGTTTTTTTCTCCTATGTAGAGTCTTAAAGGGAACAAAAACCTTAGAAGAACATTGTAAATGAGATACTACAAGATACTACATGTGTTCTACAGCTTTTCCCCTGTAAATAATGTGCATTGGTGTTATTAACCATGTGATACGGACACAATGTGTGACCAAACTGTGTCAGCGATGTGAGCGCATTCTCACTGGGTGGCCTGCTTCACGTTTAGTATGAGAGGAAGCATGTGGTATTACAGTTTCCTGTCTCTGGGCCTGACTGAGTGTGTGTTATTGATGTGCTGTTAACATGGGAGCAGACATGCTCCAGTGGAACACGTTCCTAAAACACGCCTTTTGTTGACAGCAGAATTAATATCTCTGTGTGCAGGGAGAAAAAAATTCTGTTACATTTAAAGGTGATACTTTAAAGGTGATAGTTTTAGTGAGTTGATGTATACGTCTTACATCTGTTTTATTCTTTTTTTTAATCCATCTGAAATGCTGTTTTCTCTTTTTACATCAACAAATACTAAGCAGAAATCTGACCATTCTAAAGTGGACACGAACCGTTCTGATGGTGGTGCACTGCACCACATAGACATAAACATTTCTTCTGGCACAATCTGCCACTCTTGTGTTATTTCTTGCATTTGAGCTTCTGCAGACTCGTCGTGATGCATCTTGATGATTTTGGAGCATGAGCTGTTTTACCAAGTGTACCAAGTCCCAAAATGAGCTTTCCACCTTGGGTTTGGCAAGGCTCATTTCCACTGAACCCATCATGACCTCACCGCAAGGAAATTATTTTGATGTAATAAATGGAGTGTTGTACAGGGCAAGAATCAGACTTTAAACCCGGATAGAACGACAAAAAATATTTAAAAATAACATACATGTTTTAAAACAAATGTACGACATGCTGACTAAACAGTGACCGACTTTCTCCAGAAGATGGCAGTAGAATGCCACTGACCACAGTCTACATAAAAACTTTAATACATGCAGCAAAGGAGGACTCTTCTTGACATGAAATTGTACAGTTGTATATACTCTCTACTATACTCGCACACTCTCTTAGCATCCTTGGGCCAGTATTAATTCCTTTTGCTTGTTTTGGCAAAACAATCTTTTCTGCGTTCCAGAATGCAAAAATGGGCATCAAAGGGAAAATACTAATCATCCAGATGTATAATAAAGCCTACATGTTATGCATTTTTCTTATTAAGAAAAGCAATCCCATGGCAAACGTTTTAGCTTAAAGGAATATGCTGTGTTTTACTCAGCGTCAGGGAGGTATTGTTACTTCTAACATGCAATGTTAGAGTTATCATTCAGGATAACAACTTTCAGTTAGTAGTTGTTCTTTGTTTTGAGCCTGCACAGGTTGAAGTAAGAAAAATAACCCAAAGGGACAAATACTCCGGAATATTACTGAATAATAATAATAATAATTCTTATTATTATTGTATCATAGTGCTGAAACGAGATGAGCTAATTGTTTTTTTCCTTCCCCTAAAACGAACACCCATATTTTACAATGAGCTCTCCTCTCAAATACTTCAGTAGATGCGTTTCTATTTTCCTGACAAAATAACGCACGCGTATTGGCAATAATGCAAAGGGAAGGCGGTAGAGGAAGAACAGCTGATTCAGAGGAGGAGGCTTTGATCCAATTGGTCTCCTGGAGGTTGGCAGCCTGCCATAAATCAACACTTCGCTGAGGAGGCTGGGGGATTCTGGGAAAGTGTGTGACAACATCAGTAGGCAAAACATCTTAAGATCTGCGTAGATCTGCTGGCCAGAGACCGTCACAAAAAGATGCATAATCAGATTTCTAGGAGGAGAAGTGAGCAGAGCGACTTCTTGTTGAATGCTTTTCAACCTGAATCGGTCCGAATGATCATGGTACTTTGCTCTTTACATGATTGTGACTCTCATTCTTTGTTATTGTTGTTTTTATTTATCTAAGAGACTGGGCTCCCTTGTCTCTCATATAGAAGTTCCTAGAATGCAGTGGTAAGGTTCTTGTTAACTGGTTATCGATCAAGCAAATGATCAATTTGCTTATTGTGTCTCATGTACAGCACCTTGCTTTCTGATTATTATAACAGGTTGTTCTGCTTGGTGAGTACAGACGCGTAAAAATACTCATTTCCTTTCACAGAGAAATTTAAATTGAAACTCGCCAAATTTGTGAAGATGTATTTAACTGGAAAGTGGCTAGAAAATTGGATAAGTGGCACCACAGCTGACACACGTTCAAATGCAGAATTGTTGCACAATGACCAGCAGAGGGCAGCAGATACCCAGTCATCACTAATGAAACCACCCGGACGTTTACAGCACTTTCTGGAAATGACTGGACATGACTTTCACCCCTAGACTGGGAAAAACTGTAATCACGACTGTTTACGGCAAGCTGAGGCACCATATCCATTACTTTCATATATAATATTCTCATAAATATTACATGACTTTTCGCAGACAAAATATTTCTTTGAAACGCCAACGTCTTCCGTTTCATTAAAATGCATAATAAATTAATAAGAAATTGTGATTTATCTATTTTTTCCATCAGAGTTACAGATCAGAAATCAGTGCACTAGCAGCTTAAAAGCAATTCAACGTAAGCTAATGATAGCAGCTAGGTCTCATAATTGCGATTGTAAATTTGTTCGCGCTCGTGCGCTTATCTCTGTTTTGATTGTAGTGTATTCTAGAGAAACACTGACTTGGACTCGGATATAAAAGACACAAAACAAACATCTTTCACACTGTAAACGATGCATGTTATTACCTCCACCAAGGAGGGTTCAGTTACTGGCTGATAGCTGATAGCTGTTAATGATTAACTGTCTTGGATTGTTGTTGATAGCTGCTGGTGTCAGATCACACAGTAAAAACTCAAATTGGAGAAACTGTAAATGAGCCTGCAGAAGGCTGTTTTAATCCTTTCCTAGTCTGGAGCGGCTCAACAACTTTGCTGGAAAGTAACAAGTGCTCGATGTTTACCTTGTCCTAGGATCAAAACATGACAGCGTGTTCGAGTGACTGCACTCACGTTACACGACTAATAACCCGTTGTGACCTGATGCGTATTTTCAATTACAAGACATATCGCATCACAACTTGGTCAGGGGTGAAAAGTGAGACTGGAGAATTGTCGTGTCACATGTTGTCACCTGACCACAGGATGACGAGGACACTTGGGTGCCGCTTCAGTTTGTGCTCTGTGGAGCTCAGTCCAGTCGGCCTTATGACAGCGGGTCATGTGGTGTTGGTATGCAGCAGAGTACAAGCGCCTTCCAACCCTGGAGAGATGGCATGCTTTGTTGTGACATCACTGGCCTCCTGACTGTTTGGCTGCTGTACCCCAGCAAGGACACAAACTTTGCACATCTCCCAGCTGTCTGGGAGACAAACTCTTATGCAGCGAATCCTGAAATGTCGTACTTACCCCCACTTCAAACCATTTTCACTAACTTTATACCAACGTACGAAAGCATTCGTGCTTCTCCCAAACAATGGTCCCTTCTCACGGAAAGTGAATGATCTGAACCCACAAATGTGTTTGCCTAGGGTAACAATTATTTATTTGTACAGTTACATAAGTACCCTGGCAGTTTAAATCTACTCACATTCAACACCAGCCCTCACCGAAAGATCAAATACAGTTTAACCTTAAGATGTCACTCATTGGGATATAGGTTCCTCAGGGTAGCATCCAAACAGTTGTCATGGTGTTTGTGTATTAAGCTGCACGCTGACTACTTAAACTGAACAGACACGCTGTAGGTCAGAGGTGAAACACTGAGCCTGACAGCCCCCCCCCCCACAATTCATCAACTCCGGTATATAACACACATTCAGACATTACATGCATGCATCCTGTTACATATTTTTCATTTTGTCAGTCACTTTGTGTAATCTGACTGCTTTTCAATCTGATCAATTCTACCTTTATTTCTATGGCACTTAAGAAATGGCACATGGAAAAAACACAGCACAAAGTTTTTAAACTGACCAGTCAAATGTCCTCTGCAATCTAATCTCGCAAGAAACCTCTAAACACTAAATGGTTCACAGACTGATTGATGAGAAGTGACACTTCCTCTTACCTTTCTTCCTTGCACGCCCTCTGACTTTTGCCTTTTTACTAATGTAACATCCCCTGAGAGCAGAACTTGTGCAGCGCTGGAAAAACCCCATGTCTCATTCCAAATTTCACGTGGGAGGTGTTTACTTACCAAGAGATCACATAAGCGGACAACTTTCATTTCTGTTGCTTGTTTATATGTGTCCTTTTGAATCAGGAATGAGAACATCGCCTGCACAGAATACATCCAGGCCTTCTATTTCCTGCTTGGTGTGCACGCGGCACAACCAGGGCACAGCAGGAGTCTTTCACAGAGTGTGAGAGAGGCGGAAGGAGATGAGCAGAGGTGGAGTGAGGATACGAGGTAAATAAATGGAACAAAGAAAATAGTGTAGGACATTCTGACCCAGAATGTATCACAAGGCTCAAGTAACACTGTGTGCTGGCTTTGCGGCAGCATAATGCTGCCTGTGCCAACAGTGTCGAAAGATCACAGGGACACAAGTGGTTGCACATGTACTCACCTTTACAGCATGGACATACAGTCACCAAGCACCATGCATGTACACTTTGTGTGTGTGTGTGTGTGTGTGTGTTCAAGATCTCTCACACACTTGATGTTCTCCTAAGAGGGGAAGAAAAGAGATCAATAGCTATTAGTAAGCTCTGTGGGGTTGTATTTCCCTTCCCTCTAATGTGTGCTGGCCATGATTTGTTTCAGTAAGAGTGTACAGCCATTTCTTTTTATCTGCTCGCTTGCTATTACTGTAACAACCAAATATTACCAGCAGCCCATTTCCAGTTCCTTTATGCCCAAGAAGCTATATTTGCTTTGCATCCCCCAAGTGGCTGTTAGGAAAGTGATGGACTATATTTAACCCTTTTACTAAAACAACGCGAAAAGCTTGTCTTGATAATTCAACAACAAACATACAGCTCAAAGCAAAGGTAAAATACTGTACAGGAGTAGGACCAGTAGTAGTGATCCAAGCTGGTGAGGGTTAAAAGCTCCCTTTGACTGCCATCGCTCCGTCTATGCAGCTACATATCCCCCATTTGCAGTTCTTTGTTCAGTTTTGATCCTCATGCTGGAATGTGATTCTCTGCTGTGGACTGGTTTCACACTGCATTCAAAGGAAAAGTTGATCAGTTGAAGGAGTGGGGAGAATGTATGAAAGCAGCTACAAACAGTTTCTCCTTAGTGTACTACTAATAATAAAAATAACAAGAACAATGCAAATAAAGATTCCAAACCACAGTGATTTTTTCTGATCCTTTACACTGATGGATTTTGTGCATAACAGAAAAACAGACTATCGCGCAACTGCAAGAAGAGTAAATGTTCAGACGGCAAAAAATCTATTACTAGAACCCTAAAAATTGCAGTTTTACAAGATCTGTTTTTCAAGTTGAAGTAATCATCCAGAGCCTGCTGTGACAGACATGCTTGTGTACAGTAGCACAGAACGCCCGCACTCTTTTCTTCCTCCTGTTGTAAAGACATATGCTGGACTGTCACTAAGAGGTGGAAGGTCAATCAGTAGCTGGCTGAGATGTCACCAGGTCAGAGGTAGGGCGCTGTATTGTAATTATATCATCCTTGCGGCTGTGTAAGTAGCGTTAGACAGCTGTCCTTCTTCAAAACACATTAACCCTGCCCTGACTGGGCCTTTTTTATTTAAGAGAAAAAGTGTGTACTCAGACTACTGACAATTCATGTATTAGTTTAATTTATGTATTAGTTTGCTACTGACATTTTACGTTAAGAATAAACTGCACGTTTACTTTAGGCAATATGAGCTTGTGCTAAGGGGTGGTACGATGTATCTGGTGCAGCTGTCGTATTTCCCCAAGGGCAAGAAGAGGAGAAAGGGGACAGAGCAGACAGTATCTGCCGTGTTTTTTTTTGTTTTTTGCTGCACCTCCTCCGTCACTGCCCACCACCCAGTTTTCACAGCCCACACGGCTGAATCACACAGATCTACACGTGTGTGTGCACACACACACACACACACACACACACACGCACCACCAATGGTGATTCATGGTTAACCCCTCATTTCCCCCGGGGAACAGTGACTCAGGATGAGAGGAGGAAGACAAGAAAAGGGACAGAACATAATACCTGGAGGTGCAAAAGTGAAGGGAACAGAGCAGGTTTCAGTGTGACTGAGCAGTTTGGCCTTCAGTGCTTCAAGGAGGCAGCAGCTGAATATGCAGTTCATGATGCACAGTGCTGCTCTTAGTCACAATACAACTTGCTGGCCAGGTGGTTCTAATTGGACTGTTGTGCGCTGTCAGTGTGATTGTTTTAGACGAAAGCAGAGTGAGTCAGAGAGTGTAAGTGCAGCTCCTGACCAGACCACATGGTGTGGAGAGAAGCGTGAGGGAGCGTACCTAACAGCAGCCGAGCTAATGACTCACTGGGGGAGGCTTTCAACTCTCCTCCATGAGGGCGGTATGGTAGGTGTACGCATGTGGGTTCATCACTGTGTGTGGTAGCATGTGGTGAGTGTGAGGATCTGCACCGTCTCATGTCATGCACAACTGCAAAGCGATCAAAGCATCAAAAGAAATAAAGCAACAGCACTTGGACGTCTCCGAAAGCTGCGTCATGTGACATTGCTGATGGAGGTTTCCATTTGGACTTACAGCAAGAAGTGAAACCCCTTTAGCATGAACAAAAACTACCTTCTGGCTGAGGTGCCCATGATGCATTGCTGGGCAGAGACTTTCGAGCAAAGTGGAGTTTCCTTCAGTGGAGGAATCCCCCCACGATGCAATGACCTGGTTTCTGTTTTCTCACACAGGTTCTCACACACCAAGACACTATTCTACACACACTGTAGCTGCTGAGACTCACTAACTGATATTGTAATATTAAACTTGCATAAATTCTGTTAGTAAAATTAGTAGCTGTGGGATATGCTTTCACTTTTTTTTTTGCTTCTAGCGCCTTCACTGGTTTGTTTCTCTCTCATCACCTGTCCTTTTGTTGCTACTTATGCACCTGGTTCTCGGATACTGTTGTTAGTTGCACCTACTGTGGGGCGCAAGGCATCCTTTGGTGTTTTGGAGGGAGCAGTGCATCCAGTATTTATTCACTGATTTGTCAAAGGTTATCGTGCAAGATCTGAAAAGGACTTAAATGCATTTCGACCACAACTCTTTTTTTTTTTTAATTTTTACATTTGTTTATTTTCTCAATAGTTAATGACAACCCTGCCCAGTGACTCAATATTAGTCTGTTATGAGTGTGTGCTTTTCCTTGATCTCAGTAACATATTGGTGTCCACGCTGTGTCACAGGGCCAGACACACAAAGGTCATCATTGGCTTCAGCCCCTAATGCAGTATGGTGACCTTTGACCTTTGACCAGTTTGCTCACACCAAGCCACCATCCTTATTGACTCTGGCGGTGAATTATCTTGTGCTTACTTAAATCAACCCTGAGGAAGAAGAGACAACTGGCCGTGGGTCACCGTCTGTGACCATATTAGCCTCTTGCCCCGGCAGTCAGCAGAGTCTGCCGGAGTGGAGGAAGTGACTGTGATGCCTGATGATTATCTGATGGACAGGAAACGCCTTTGTCTCTGGGGTTATCTGGCTGCCTGCAGAGGAGATGACGTGAGCACTGCTGAAAGGCCATTCCACTGGCGTGGTGTACAACTATTGCTAGTTGTTTTCCTACAGACACGGTGTGAAAGCCGGGACTGTAGCTGCACCTACAACCAAACCAAGATTACTAAACCAGTGAGGATCACATGTTCACACAGATTGAATGCTGTCTGGACGATTTTTGCGCTGCGTGTGCGTTGGTGCGTGCCAGACATTCCTCTCATCGTCACCTCTGCTATCCCACGTTTTTCTTCCCACTTTCGACACTCTCTCCGGTCCCTCTTGTCCCCCGTTGCCCTGCTGTCCGTCTTTTATAAATCTCTCGGTCCTGGTCATTGAATTTCACAGGGCTCATGAGTTATGGGCTCCCTCAGTGTAAACAGGCGTCACCACGGTGGTCAAGCTCTGCGTGTCTTTGTTTACCTTTTGCATCTGTGGCTGTCCATGAGCTGTGTTCAGTGTAGCAGCAGATAGCGTCAGACATCCCTTCTTCCTATGTTGCATAAGACAACATGATAGCTGTTGTGCCATGTCCATTTTCACATCCATTTCTCTCCTCATAATGTTAAGAATTCCTGGTGGTAAGGTTAGTCAGAAATATAGGGGAAAGATTTGAATCCATATTGTGTGTATAGTTTTTGCATAAATATTGTCTGGTTTCTATTTATTGCTGGTTTTGGGCTCACACTGGTGCTTAATGGTAGAATGCAGATGTAATAGTGTTGTACATTGTATACCTGCTAGTTGGATGCTGGTAATAAGCGTAGGCGTTGTAAGCTCTGCCTCTGCCTACATGTTTTCGGTTGCCTTATGTGCAATTCATAGCGAAACAAACCAGCAAACCAAAATAATCTGATCATCATCATGACACTGCCACTTTGTGCAGGTGTATTTGGAGGGTGTATGTGGGGACACTTCGTCATGTTTACTGTCTTAAGCGGTGATGGTGGTGGTTTGCTTGGATGCTGGACAATCAGAGTTGGCAAGCTGCAAGGACACATTTTGTGTGCGTTTGTAGGTGGAGTTTCTTTTGCTTTGTCTATCAGCCGTAATGCAGCACTGATCTCGCTGTGGTTTTCATGTTGGGTGACACACTGATTCTTTGAAGTCTTTAATAGATGCCACTTTTAGATGGTGGGTGGATCATTCAGACTGATTCAAACTCTTTTCACCAACAATCTATAGTGCTGCATTGTACTTGATAAAACAAAGAACCACTAAACATTACAAAACAATATACTGAATGTTGCATTTACTCAATGTATTCATATCCAGGAGAAATGAGTATGAGAACGCTGTGGAAAAAAAAAATGTACGTTTACTCTTATATGTCTGAAAGCTTTGTTTTATTGATATATGGGATGTTCTTATTTATGCCGTTTTTGTTCCGTGAACATGAACCGTGATTATTTCTACTAACTGATGTTGATTGTATTCTGGAGCTCGGAGACCTCAGTGGTAAACAAGACAAGCTTGTATAAGGCCTCTCTCAGTCTGTTAAAAAGGTTTCAGTAGGACATCACCCTCAGCGCACAGCCTCTTAAAATAAAGCCTTAGCTGTGTGGACAGCTGACGGCACTTTATCACTGCAGCTTAAATCTACACTCCTTAGTAAAAAAAAAGTCAAAGCTCTTGAAAGAGACTATGTTGTTTGTATGAGTGGGGGGCAGGAATTGAACATAAAACGTGTTTTTCACTTTGCATGTTTAATCTGTAGTTGATTTCCTTGTGTCTGCCATGTGGCATGCTTTTTTGTTTTTTTTTTTAAATTGTGTTTTTTAAAAAGGTCTCATCCAGTCCATGACCTGCATTTTACTGATGCTCTGGTCAAAATGTTTTTGGATCCATCGTGTGCCCCTCTCATCTTGCATAGCTTGATTTCAGGGGACGAGGAGACATTGCATGTGTCTGGCACAAAATTCATTCTTTACACACACCCGCAAACAGACTGTTCACAAATACATACACACCCACAGACAGATGGTTCACACACACCCACTACTGAATTTCCATTCGCATGCACATGTATCTGCATATTGTCTGACAGTATGTTTAAAAAAAAAAACAACAACTCCACAGCAACAACTGAAAACTTATTTGTGTACACTGTCCTTCACATGCAGTTCTGCAGCATCAGCGAACTTGAATTAATCAAATCTATTGTCCTCTGTGAATCAGCCCGATCTCCACCCGGCTGTTCCGTGAGACATGAGAGTAACTAAATGACACAGTCATCATATCTCAACATTGTTGAACCAAACAAAACATTATCACCTATTTGACTATGACCTACTGTCTGTGTATCTTCCTGTTTAAAGGCCCACAGCAATATTCGTTGGCTGCTGCTCAGACTCAGTGTACCCAACAATTAAAGCTCTGAGTAACACTACCTGCAGTCCTAACTTAGCTTCTTTTTATCACAGACAGGATGTTCAGTTCCCTTCCAAGGGTATTAGGCATAAATGGCTTTGGAAATAGAACTTTTGACATTAGCTGACAAATGCTAAACACCATCTCATTCATATCTTGCGGCATAACATTTGCTGTGGAACCACAATCACATGAAAGCCTTCCAGGACGTGCATGGAGTTGATTATGCTGACAGGTTTAGAGGGCGTCAGATTTGGCAACAAGGATCGCTCGAAATGGAAACCACGAGATGCGGTTTGACAGAAATAGAAGGAATATTCATGTTAAAAAAAGGACCAAAGGATCCAAAATAGACCTTTCCAGACCTGGTCAGTGTAAATCCCTTTGGAAAAGTACACAGGGCACCATCTTAGTGTGTATTTACTGTGCTGTCATCCACTTAAAGTGGCACGTATTCCTCTGCCTGCCCTACATTCAAGTTCACTTGGCAGTCCTCTGCAGTGCGACAGATAATCCATGGTATTCAGGTGAGCAAACAGGATCCGACTGACTCTAGTTAGAGCTAAGCAAGAAGATGCTATTCTTAACTTGGAGCTGCAGACGGAATGCTACTAATAATGGTGCGTGCTTGTTCTGTAGTACTGTACCTATGCAAATGCATGTGTTGTGTTGTGGGTGTGTGCATGTTTGCAGACGATCTCAAATGATAAATAAGCCAACCCAAAAGTAGCACACCGTATAAAATGGCCATCTGTGTGCAGGTATGTTTCATGGGTGTGCAAAACATTTTCTCCTAAGTAGTGCATTGAATCCACATGCTCAATATGTCAGTCCATGTTCGGATTCGGGCTAGAAAGTCATACGAGTGCCTTAATGATTAGGACCCAATTACAAGGACAATTACATTTTTTTTTTTTTTTGTCTTTGTACAGCGGTGGTTATCCATGCACAAATCACTGGTTCAATATTGATACTAAATAAAGGCTGCAGACTTGTCACACCCGTGCAGCGAGTGTCATTTGTTGTTTCCTTTGTCCTCAACACAATCATTGCACTTTTGCTTTCAAGTGGTAGTCGCTGCTATTTTGCTCTGTTTCTGCATCTGTTTCTTTTTCTCCTCTTTCTGTCTCCCCCTGTCATCGGCTCCTCGCTGCCTCTTATGTGCATTGTTCATCCCCAGCCAGGCGCAAGAGATGGCTGTTTAGAGTGTCTCTGTTATATCCTGCTGTTAATCCACTTCCCACTTCCTTCCTTTTCCCTTCCGACGCTCACACACGAGGAATTGCCTGCAAGTGCAGCGCTAATAAGTGAAGATACGCACACATTTTGTAGTGTTTTACCACAAACATTGTATGACTAATACCTTTACCTCACTTTCAAATGTCAATTTAATCTCTGCTTTCCAGTCGATGCACATATTGAAACAAAACCTAGTACCATCAAATGACTCACTCGCTTCCTTGCTTCCATCGTGCACAGGCCGGATGTACACAAAAGCAGAGCATTGCTCTATTTTCTTATTCTACGCCGTCTCGCTCCTGTTCTGCCCCTATCTATTTTCGGTGACACACATGTGCACCTTTGTATGTGTGGATGTGGGTCAAATCAAATGCTTGTATCAAATCTAGACCTTAGAAGCAGGTCAGTTATGTGTTGGCCCACATTGAGTATCTTAACCTACATATCCTTTTTGTCAACAACTGGGAAAATTGAAAAAGTTGGAGATACCTTTCGATTGAAGTCTAGAAGGTCACTATGCTTTTGTCCTACTCGTTAAAGAGCCCAAGGTGCCACGGCAAAACAAGCAGTGCAAGCATATTGAATGTCGAGATGAATGGGCAATTGTGTTTTCCTTTTGTACCTCACTTTGAACACCTGTGGCTCAATGGTATAGTGGGTCTTATAATCAGAGCGTTCCTGGTTCGAATTCGGGGTCTCCCAGAGTCGATGTCAAGGTGTTCATGAGCAGGACATGGAAGCCCTCAGTTCTCCACTGATGACGCAGTATCAGTGGAGGGCAAAGTGCTTTGAGAAATGGGCTGGAGACCGCAGGTTTACCTGATTGATTTCCAGGACAGCAGACGGACAGAACCTGACAGAGCAGCACTCTTAAGAAAGGCACCAACCCCCATTTGCTCTACATTGTGATATGGCAACCCACTGTGTATGTGTGTGTGTTATAGGTAGAACATGATAGGTCCAATGCAGAGAAGCTAATTCCCTGAAAAGGAATCAGTAAAGTTTGCCTGCTTGTACACGAGTGCTTGTTTGCATTTGTAATACTGAGACTTTTGTTTTTACAGTTTGAAGCTATTCCATATCTCTTTAAGGTGTTCGATTGAGTATCACTGAGAATATTCACACCAATGGAAAGCTGCCGTGACCTTTATCTATTTCTGTCTCATGCATATCCATAGTCTGCTTCCTATTTGTATGGTTTAGAAACGTCTACTGCCTGTTTACTCCTTGCTTGAAGCTAAATGGTGTACCATGCTTCTTATCACAAGATGTGCATAAGATGAATCAAACAGGTACAGGGGCAAAGAGTGAAGCTCCTGAGTCTTACCTCACAATCCCTCCAGAGTTTTCTGTGGATAACTAAACGGTTCTGTTTAATTAACATAAAAGACAGTGGAAGAAAGCAGCTTCAGGGTGAGGCAAGAATAGAAGGAACCGCTGTTGTTTCAAGTCAGCTCCGACAAAACACAGGCAAATTAGAATAGTACGAATTCTATGGCTGCCCTATAATACAGAGGAACGGTAATTAGAGAGAAGAGGAGCTTGAGAGCTGAATTGTCTTTTGAGGAAGTTCAAAGCCGAGCTGCAGCAGCTGCATGGATCATTGGAGGCAATGGGGTTTAAGCTGTAACGTGCACTTTATTTAGGTTACGTTTTGTTGAACACATTCAAGTTTGCAACTGTGCATAATGGATGAAGACTACTACTACTACTACTGAAGTGTCTTCAGGACGACGAGGTAAATTCTCTGCACAGATTCTCTCAGCTGTTGAAGTGGCCACACAGAGGCTAAACTGCTGAGTGCTGCAGAAAAAGGAAACGCTCTTTAACTGTGATATGCAGAAAATTGAGGGCAAAAAGGTCAAGCAAAATAAGATGCACGACAAACCTTTGAGCCTATTTAGCCCAACTGAAAATGAGTGCTCTAAAAAGTGTTTTTGCTAAAAGCCTGACACTATAAATCAGAACAAATGCTGAATCTGCAGACAGGCTCAAATCCTTGTGCAGTAAATGACCCATTCAGCAAATACATTTGTATTTCCTGGTGACACAGATAATCTTCAACCAGTTACACTGGTTGCATCCTCCATCGTTTCTGAAATCTCCAAACCTTTATCGCTGTCACACTCTTGCTGGAAAACAGCTGATGAGCTGGTTTTACAAGAATTAATTTGCAAGCAAGACTAGTGATGTTAATTACACAGCATTTGTCAGTCTAATTTAACATTTTGACGTGGTCATGCACGTGAATAAGTATGTCATTCCTGACTTTGTGTTTACTGCCTGAACATGTGCTGGAGAGGCATGTGTTCAGCTTGATGCAAACGTGTCTCATCTCTTACCTCGTCAAAAAAAAAAAAAAAAAAGAGCGCGAGACCTGTCATTGTGAAAGCTCTGATTCTTCGGAGGGAAAATCCACATCCTCATTTCTGAAAATATTTCTGCTCTGAATACAGTTGCGTTTGCAAAATCCTAGCGCATCAGGTCCGTCTCTGCCTGCACTGACGGCGAGCTTAAAACATGCTGGATAATCACAGAGAGCTGAGTGTGAAATAGAAACGTCATGTTGCCACAATTTCTGTAAAGCGACGGGGCTTTGTGGAGTAAACTCTGATGGTTAGACATGGCCCTTCTGTCGTGATGCAGAAAGAGACACTGGACCGTTATGGATTCTTATCATATCTGAGAATGGGTACTATTTCTGCAGAGGGCCTCAGGGTATTTTCTTTCATTTGAAGTCTAACTTGAAGGTTTGTCTGGAAAGTAATTAGTTTATTAGGATTCCTGAGTTGACAGTGAGACTGTGGGTGTGGAGAGTTACCGTTGCTCTACGTTAACTGCTGTGGCTGTACAATTTGTTCTTCATGGAAAAACATTTCTCTTGCGGTTCAGGGGTCCATTTCAGAAAGCAGGTTTAGGAGAAGCCATGAGTTTGTTAATGCTGAAATGAGGAAAATCAGATTACTCCTCCTTTCAGGGTTACTAATACTTCATAGACGTTTGGTTTATGAGAAAAAAAGAACTGAACACTGAAATGAGGAAAAACTCTGCAAACTCTGGGTTCCTACTAAACCCCAGATGAACTTTGAGATGTATATAAAACAAACATCAGAAGAAGAACTGCATGAAACTGAGGGATTGCTGTGCATCTTTAATTGGAAAATAAGCGAAGGATGACGACTAGATCCTCCAGTATGGAGAGTACATAATCTGTCTACAGCGTTGTCGGTATCCACGGTACAGAAACACGTGGTCTTGATGTTTGGTGACGATGAAGTCTGGACAGAGTAAATGTATGTTGTATAGCAGAAGTGACGTTTCTCTGTCTAAAGTAGAGTATTGATTGACTGGATTCCCTGCCAAAGAAAATACCCTCCATTTGCCTCCCCCCCACCCTCACTTCCAGACATTCTACCTCAGTCATGACATCACAGGACTTTTGCTAGAAACACAACAAAGTCTTTGTTATGCGTTAAGTCTGTTTATGTCACCGCACCTAAAAAAAGACCTGCAGTTCCAAAAATAGAGCGTAAGTCATTAACAATAGGGGTAAAGTTTCACTTCTTATAGAGCTCACTCTCCCTCTGCATAGCTGAGATTGCAGGAGTTAGGAGCAGACTGAAAGGCATTATTGTTGCTGACGTCACATTTGCTGTCATAATGACTGTGCAGAAAAACAAGACGTGGAAACAATCCACACCTGCGCTTTAGTTTCGGCAGGGAAATCCAGGCACAGGTTCGATTGTGGAACGCTGTCAGCAAGACAGCTACTGTACATGCTGAAGTAAAAATGGACAAAAACAGATCCAATAATGCTTGTGCATTCATAAACTGATCCATGTTAAAGATTCACCGGATTTCAAACAGTGAAAAAGCCATTAGGTTTATGAATTGTCTAATTCATGGTGTTTGTGGGTCTCAGCAGTGAATTTGAGCTTTCTGAGGCTCTTCATCCCCTTCATCGTGCTTTCCTCTTTGCTTTTATCGCCGGTCCCTAATATCCTCCCTCCTGCTGTAAAATGTAAATTCATGCATGTTACCAGCTTAGGGCATTTCCCTGCCCTCCCACAAATAGGAGCTTTTGAAGAGGCGCTGAATTAATACTTTTTAACAAACACTCTGCAATAATCCCGTTAAATCCCTTTTTCTCTGTCTCTCTGTTTTATACCCCTACTCCAAATTCCAATCCTTGATTAATGAGTTCAAAGGAGCCAGCATATGGATACTAAGATCCGGGTGTCCTGTAAACACACACACACACACACACACACCAGGATTAGAACGCAATAAGGTGGCGCAGCCATCATGGAAGCATTATTGCTCATTAAAGCATATTTCTGGGGGTGGGAGGGCGGATTTGGGGGGTTAGTGCGTGTCCAGAAGGATTTCACATGTGACGGCCACATAGAGATTAACGCCCTCCAGATGTTCTGATCATTGTCTTTCTGATTATTGTCAAAACAATTGCATGGCCTCTTTGTACAGTGTGTGTTTGTACGGGCTGGATGCAACAACTGACGTCACAAAATCATCTGCTTACATGAACTCATTTGAATTAGTCTCTGTGGCGCATGTTCCTGTCTGTCCATGCTGAAGGTTCAAATGACAGAGAGAGAAATGGTCTTGACAAAACAAGATGAAGTGTCTGAGCGAGCTGTAAAGACCAGGTAAAGATCTAAAGAATGGTTCTCTTTAATGTCTGCAGACAGTTAGCAGATAGGAGGAGGGACAAGAGGAGCCCTAGAAGGTCTGTTTTAACAGTTCCAGTAGGAAACCCCTCCAGCCACGAGCTGCTGATTCCGGGGGCTTTCACACCCACGAGTCCAAACCAACGTTGGTGTTTCTGCTCCACTGTCTTGATCTGATCCTTGATTCAGGTGCACTGCAGAAATGCCAGCTGACCAAATGATCTACTGATGTTCTGTCCACATTAGTATTGTCTGCTCCCTCTACTGGACGTTGATCGGTTAGAAGAAGGCGTCCGTGTGACGTAGTCGGGGCACCAAAGTGCTCAGTGAATACATGCATCGTGATGACGCCGTTATGGCGTTACTACCAGCAACAAGAACATGTCCTATACGGAGCCTAGTTCGGTAATCTCGGATTGGGATGAATGTCCCGGTCATGCAGAAGCTTCATCGTTACCCGCAGAGGACGACTTGTAAAGCTATGCCGATGGCCATGGCTCCATGCTGGGAGACTTTGGGTATTTGTTTATTTGTGTGCAGGCTGACGACCGGAACTTCCTGTTAAAGGATGGAAAGTCCAGACGCTGGAAAAAAAAAAAAAAAAACCTTAACACAGTGGTTCAGAACAGATCTTGATTCTTTGGTCTGGTGGAGCTTTCACGTATGTGTATTTGGTTTCAGAGAAGTTTGAAAGTTCTGGAGCTCATTGTGCAGGTTCCGGTCTTTCAGCGTTGATACTCTCGCCTCAAACAAATTTACTAGCAATAGTGACATATCACTAATCTGTGAAATACTAAATTGGTCTGCGTTCTTTTCAGAGAGACTGGGGACATTCTGTCCATGATGAGGCTTCACTTTAAACCGAAAATTACAGTCATGTGAGTTCACTGGGTGCAGTACAACCCCCGTCAAAACCACTTCAAACATCCTCCTGACATTTCTCTTTTCATCTCTCGCTTGTCTTTTGCTTCGCCCTCCGCTTTGTCCCCCCGCTCCCCCTCTCAGTTTGTAGTGTTCAGACAGTTTTCCCATTTTTCCCCATGTGTGCCATACATACACCACAGCCATGTAGTCCAAACACAGGCTGGAAGGGGAAGAGGGTACTTTAGAAGAAGGGAGGTTGTCATTAGCTGCTATGCCACATGCATAAAAACAGCTGTGCTGCACTGGCATTTCCAGCAAAGTTCTAAGCTTTAGGCAGATTATATTTTGCGTTGTGCAAATTTATTACCAATGCTATGTAAAGTGGTCAATATATAAAACCCAAAGTAAAATAAGAATTGTCAGTCTGTCCTGTAATTGCAGTGACGTGGGGTCAAGGGATTACATATTCCTGGAAGTAATCTACAATAGCATCACTGTAGTAAAAACAGGTCAGTGTGTCACATACTACACTATGCATATGCTCTCGAAAGCCCCATTTCAAGCAGCGGACTGGTGACATCTCACGTCTCGTTAACTCTCACCCCAACAGGTGAGAGCACAGCTGCAAAAATCTGCATACATCTGTCACCATAAAGTGGCTGCGGTGAGGTGGGGAGACGGGAGGCCAGAGAGAGAGTGGGTCGTGACACAACTGTCTCTTTAAACACGTAGTGGAGATACATAGGACAGCGGATATCAACTTGACAAATAGTGTGTGCACAGCTCCATGTTTTCGGCTGCAGTTTGTCCAAACAGCTGAATCTGGTGTGCGGGTGTTACAAAATATGAGCAACAAAAGAAGTGTTTTCTGGAAATAGATTGAATTTTTTCAAAGTCGTCCGGCATGATGACATGACAACAGCAGAATTAAAAGAGCCAAGAGTCTCAAGCCTTTTAGCCTTATGTTGCTGACTTGCTTCCACTCAAAATGATGTATTCGAAAACTCAAGTAAAACCAATTTTTTGATGAAGTGTCTAATATCAAGCTAATAAATATTCATTTTATAATTAGGATTTTCCCTTCTCATCAAATTGGTTTCACGAAGGAACAAGTGACAGTGTAATCCCAGAACAGTTTAACAGCACCACTGACCAAATCTGATCAAACAATTCAACATCTCTTTAAGAGAGTATGTCAGTTCAACTGTATACTGTAATACATCAGGTAAACCTCATAAATTCAACCGAGTGGAGGTGACAATGTTCTGGCCTATGTATTGTGTGCTGAGCATAAGAAGAAGTTCAAAAAGTGCACAAGCACAAACGGGACTGCACACAAACGTGTGCAAACACACACACTCTCCACCGTTACTTCTCTCTTCATGCCCAACCGTGTTCCAGCTGATAAGTGACGTTTAATGATACCACTTCTTCCTGGACGCTGATTGATGGTTGACTATCGGGCCCGCTGACCAACCACAGCTGAATGTACAGGTCATGGGTCACAGCTAGAGAGATAACCACCTGCTGGAGCAGTTTGGTCCATATATCACATGCTGTGTATGGTGGGAGTGAGCATGCTGACGTGTGTGTGTGTGTGTGTTGGTCCTCAGGAAATGTTGTGAAGGCCATTTTATTCTGATGGTGGAAAAACAAGCTAGCAGACGTTTGTGTCATGGTTTGGCAAGAAGGACCCAACACACAGGAGGACAAAACAATGGGTTGAGAAATAAAACCGATAGTCTTGCATAAATTCAAAAGAACAGGCATGAAAAAAAAGGACAAATAATTTAAAACTCAGAACAAATCTAAGCACGAAAGAAGCAAGAAAACAGAGCAAAAACACATATGAACCATTAGACAAAGTGATAAGACTGGAAGAAAAAAAAAACAACAGACTTAAATACTCAACAGACCTGACGCGCAAACAAGACACAGGTGAGAGCGCCGAGGAAAGCAGGGAGCCGATTGGTCGAGATCCAGAAGGGAGTGGCGCTCACGCAGCACAGCTGAGGTAAAGAAACTGGGTGGTTGGGGGGGGGGGGTGACAAACACAGAGGCATAGGTACAGGACGCGCCGAAGTTAAACCCAAAGCACATGAAACACAGAACACGCTGGCATGACACCGCTGAGGAGAAAACAATAAAACCAAAAAGTCCAAATAAACCAAACTCAAGGTGACGGACCATGACAGTTCCACACAGTTTGATGAGTGCTTACTGGTTATAAACCGGACAGATGACACAAATTCAACAAGTGGGACTATGTCAACAAGTGTGCCAGCCCGTTGGAGACACACATGATTAGCCACTCCTTTGACAAGTTTGCTGATTTTCCAGGTTTTATTGACAGAGGCCTGCTGGCCCTCACTGGGGATCACAGACCCGTCCCATCTGTGTCGATAACCACATCTGAGTTCGTCGACCCCACCCAACTATTTAGTCCTTAGTACAACAGAGGAGACACCTTTCCAACAATGACCAGGTGTCAGCCGCCCAGATAAACACAGGAAGTGGTTGTTAGCGGGAGATTTAGACGATATAAGGCCTCAATGGAACTCCTGGGGTGAGATGACAAAGAGGAGGGCAGCTTCCACTTTGTCGCCGGTAACAACCAAACTCCTCATCTAATACTGTACCGCTTTTCTTTGTGTAATGCATGTATTTCTGTTGGAATTAATTGTTGTTGTTGTTTTTCGAAAATCCATCCATGTCTGCAGCTCTGACAATGTTATTTTCTGCAGCATGAAACAAGTACAGGATGTCACAGGGATGATTTGTAGGTGGTGACAACACGCTCATAAGACGGTTTATACAGCTTGAATACGTCTTATCAGTGATCAACGCAACTGTGAATGAAAACGTATTCCTTGACCTTATTTCCTCTTCAGGTAAATTTAGTTGTTTGTTTTCTGTTTTTATCATTTGGTGTGTAGCTGTGCTTGTCAGACCAATGCAGGGCTCGCCTGAGCTGCATCCAAAAAAAAAGTCATATATTGCATATACAGCATTAAACTGAAAAATATAAAGCCAACTATCTTCAGTATTTCCTGTCACGTTGAATATGTGTATGCTCATACGCATTCACTCATCTTAATCCTCTTGGGTGTGTTAACAAGGAAGATGAGCTGTTTATCAGACCATTAGTTCTGGTATTAATTGCCTGGTCAGTGTTATTCAAACACACCGACGACACCCTGAGGGCGGCACAACGAACTCATCAGCGAGGCAGAGAAAGCTGCTAAGACACACACATACACACACACACACACACACTTCCAAGCTGACAGACAGTGCTGTGGTTGCACCGTGGGCCTGTCGTACCCAGAAATGTTTCACCCTTCATAGTGGAGCAGATTTACTGTCCATTTACTGCTTTGACTAAAAATGTTTTTAAACCTGAGCTGTGGAGATGGAATTACCCTAAACTGTCACGTTTGCAAATGCTGCGACCTGCAGCCCGTCTCCTCCTCCTGCATTATTAATCACAGTTTTCCTTTATATCCTACCACATCAGCCAAATTTACCACACAGATGTCGAGTGAAAACAGCAACATGAATACCATGGTTCCTTCCCACCAGCTGAGGAGTTTTCCACAGAAATGTCATGCAAAGTTCCACTCACGTCAGTGTTGGGTTGAGAATACATTCCACTGATTCCATTCATTTTAAGCTGTACACATGCCCAGAGAGAGCATTAAGGAAATACCCGCAGGGCCTTCTCTTTAGCTCTGTACTAAATGCTTACAGGAACAGCTGCAGGCACAAGTGTGTGATGTTGGGGAAACCTGCTGCTGAACATCAAACCACCCAAAAAGCCCATTAGATCAGCACTTCACCAAGGTGGAGTTCACTTGCTCCGAACTTCAGTGGAAGTACTGTTGGCTTTTTCTAATTTGGCAGGACTGAAGATTTCCACTGACATGATTCTTGAAGCAACCAGACACAGAAGTCCAGTCGACTGTTGAATATCCACAGACAGCTGGACTGGAGAAGTGACAGTTTCTATATCATAAATAAACAACTATACAACTATAAGCAACCAACTTGGCAAGTTTCCTTCAATAAGCAGGCATTGGCTGAGCCACTGTGTGTGTTAATCTCCACATATTCATTATCTCTTTCTGTGTGGTTCAGCGAGAGATTACAATTTGAAAAACAATGGGGGTATTAGAAGCCAACCTCGTTTCTCACCGGGGTGATTTAAGTAGACAAAAGCAAAGCCGCGTTAGAATAACATATCACCAATGTAACGATGTTAGTTCCGTTTCATCTGAGCTGATTTACCTAAATGTTATGTTACGTGAAGGAAACCGTCTAAGACGATGTTTACCTTAGCATGAGATGCCACCTCCATCTTACCCATGAAGGTTGGTCCCTCTATCAGTGGAGAATGTAATCCCTCAGATTAGTAAATGCTTACATTCCTTCTGTTGTATATTACCACCATATTCAACAACAGATTGAGAGATGAGGGCAAACCCCCAAGAAATATTCCAGGAATAGGAATAACATCGTGGTGGCGTACGAAGTGAATTCAATGAGACGTGACCGAGGAAAGAGCGTCAAACGTTTTCATCTCCACAACCGTATTTATGCATTCAGAACCTTTTAAGCACACGTTATTTTGTTAAACTACCCATACACTGCCCACAAGCACATCCATAAAACCCTCTGGGGAGGGGACGGGGGGGGGCACGGTCAGCCAATGCCTCTCACTGTGAAAAACATCCCAGGGGGATTTTCAAGTGCACTGATCCTCTGGGATGTGTCAATATGTAAACACGTCTATCTGGATGAATTGCTGTTTTTGTTTTCAGAGATGTGGTGTATTCTAACATTTGATATGGCGATTGTGTTGTTGACATCCACATGGTTACGCCGTGTCCTGTCAGGGGGCTGAATTGATTAAAGGATTCCTTGACTATGCCGATCAGAGGATTACAGCCTGCTGCAGTGTGTTTAACAATTCACAATCACCGTGTGTGTGTGTGTGTGTGTGTGTGTGTGTGTGATGTTTGCACAGTGAAACAGGCACTGAGCCACTGGGCTTTGGGTCCTCAAAACATGAACTCCAGTTAATGTTCCCCTTCTGCATGTAACCATAAACACATTTAGTCAAAGTATCTCAGGGAATCATCCATTATACCAAATAATAATCTTTGAATGAATGAATGCCTTGGTATGTTTAAACTAACTAGTTCTACAGCGGCTGCTTGACCATCTATTTGCTCCCCGTATATTGTATAATGTTACAGTGTTTAATAAAATAGATAAAATAAATAATTTTAAAAAATCCAAATTCTATTGCATTTTATTCTATTTAATTGTGAGTATTCACTTCTTCACTCCCAAAAAGCACAGGGGCTTTGCCCCTCAAAAGGCCTCCGGAAGGCGACCAATCAGAAGGTCTTTTGGGTCCTTAAAGCAACAGGAGGTAAAACAGCTTGTTTTAGACAGAACGAATACTGTCATTCGGGGGCTT
>CAAKHB010002979.1:77769-118092 GCA_901007665.1 Aeoliscus strigatus | reverse complement strand
CCCTTTCTCCCTCTATTGCTGCAGATTAAGTAACACTGGCAAAACAAAAAGAGCTTATTTTTGTTTTGTTGTTTTATGAAATGCAGTGAACACAACTGCGTACTTTTTTATATATGAATGCATAATTTTCTTTGTTCATCATGGGCAAAAGAAATGCAGACATACAGAAAGGAAAAAAAAGGAGAGAGGGCGGGATAACCACTGTTGCCATGCACCGCTCAGTGTGTTACTAGGGTAAGTGTAGTAGGTTTCAATCCAAGTGCAAGGAAGAGGGGCAATTGCATCACTCCCTTGAAAAGTCCTTGAAAAACACCTCTCCTTTTGTAGGCAGGGCAAAATTCAAATTGCACTTTCAACTCATCCACAGGGGGGGAAATGTCACATTGAAAACAACAACAGAGGGTTCTCTCGTGGTTTAAAGTAACTGAAAGTTTGTATGTCGGGGGGGGGGCTCACAAGCTCCCCATAACAATGTTGGCTGCACATGAGTACATCCACGTTGATTAATGTGGGTTAACCATGTACAAACGGCAGGCTTCAGTTTTATTCGTGCCGGTGCCGCCACCATAATATCTTCACTTGTGGAGCACTGGCCTTTAACTGTGTTGTTCTATTAGTTTGAAGGATCAGCTGAAAAGGCCTTTTTATGACCCTGTTCAAGTGTAAAAACACCACACAGGGGCTGTATTGATCATGCACCTTCGTCGTATTGTTCCTTAGTGGAGACACATGTGTTGAAGCCCATGCTTGTTTGTATCAGAGTGTTCAGAGGCGGCTGTTAAAGTCGAGGCACCCTGAGATAAGATATGTTGCCAGGAACATGGTCAGTCAGTCTAGATCCAGTATCTTTTATGCAATACCTCTTTTTTTTCTTTTTTCCTTTTTTTTTTTTTTTTTTTTTTAAGACATGTTTTTTAAAACTTGTCTTGCCCGGCGTGCAAACTAAAAAGCCTGGAAAACAGGATGTGGTCAGTTTAATGCTGCTCTTCCACTGCCTGATCTAATGCTGTTGTTGTGTTGCATGTGTTTGTGCATGTATGTGTTTGAGCATATTCTGATTCCATCAATACACATTTACCTCACAGCCACCTCTTGTTTGTGCATGAGCAGGATCAGTCATTAGTGGCTGCTGCGTCAACATTCCCTGAATAACCCTGACCTGTAATGGAGTGACGACACAGCTCCAGCAAACAGCCTTCAGCCCTTCGCCCTCCTTCTCTGCCTCTTCCTTTACTGCCCTCTCCAGTCCGTCTCCT
The DNA here is from genome assembly GCA_901007665.1 of Aeoliscus strigatus. Taxonomy (NCBI): domain Eukaryota; kingdom Metazoa; phylum Chordata; class Actinopteri; order Syngnathiformes; family Centriscidae; genus Aeoliscus; species Aeoliscus strigatus. Next base: position 116,836 of record CAAKHB010002979.1, on the reverse strand, counting down.
CTGTTTTCCTCATCTCCTGACATTTTCCCGTCTCCTTTTCTTTTTCCCCTGTCTCCTTGTGGTGGACCATGTCTCGGGTTGCTCAACCTCTCTCCAGGTTTTAATCAGCATGTGCGCTGAAAGCAGAGACGCTGACACTGTTTACCGTGCACCTTTGACACTTGTACCAAACCACCAGGAGAATTCCTAAAAGGCTTATTTGTGCAGTTTGTTTTGTAAGGGAACAAACTGAACTAAACCATCCCGGTGGGTGGGAATTTCTATTTCAGACAAACACTCTGTGAGGCGTGAAATGAACACATCAGCGTGAAGGAATGTGGAATCTATGCCACTTACGCGGTGCATCTATCTCTTTCTTTTTTACACTCCCTGTCTATCTAACTCTGAATCAATGCAGTCATCCTGTTCCCTGTTTGCCTGCCGGTGCAGACGATCATGAGATGAGCAAATAAGTGTGCAACATTCCCGTGTGTCTGCCTGTGTTTGTGTAGACGGCAGGATTCATCCATGTCTCCTCCTCCGGATTCTGTGACCATACCCGACTGTACTCATGCTCTACTTGAGGACTGCAGTGAGATTCCTGGCATGGCTTAGAGTGCATGTGCTTCTGGAAGGATAAGCTCAGCTATGCCAGTAATGTGTTAGCCCCTCCGAGGTTACAGGCTGCTCCCCATATTTGGCAAATCACTTAGCATTGCCCCGCCACAGCCTGTCTGGCAAGCAACACTAAACTTGAAAATATGAGCAGAATGCAGCGTCAGACAGAAGATAAAAGGTAAAGAGTAAGTGAGACCTCAGATGCATTCTTAAAGTGACTGAACACTATCCTTGGTTTAATATATTCAAACTTTCAAAGCATTCTGACCTTAATTCACTTAAACTAGAGCTGCACTCGTTTGCCCTTATTTGTTCTTTCATGCAGCGCAATAGTCCAAACTGGACTCTGAGACTGAGCGGCTGCTTGTCCTGAAACACCCTTCTTCTTTTATATATCTCCACGCAGCTTATGCAAAGCCTCATGTGATCGACGCCACAGGCAGCGTATCGCTCTCAGTGTCACATTCTTGATAGGTTCAGGAGAGTGACTCAAGTGTGTGACATTTGACTCGGTTCACTCTCTCAGCGTTTGCTCATCTCGTTTCTCTTTTCTAATGATATCCGCAAGGCGTTAATGATCCTCATTCACCATGAGGCGCAGTAACATCACAAAGTATGATCAGCTGTTATGGAAGCGATGTCAGAGGGTAATGAACAACATGCATCATATTATCATCATTATCATACAGTATATATTTAAACTCCTTTTCATCCAGCCACTCTAGAATGCTAGGAACAGACACCCTGATGCAATCCCAGGGCAATTTATGACATTGAATCTGAACACAAACATCTAAAGGATGATATCCTGCAATATCCTTATGAATTTAACCGGCATTTAACAAAAGTTAAAAAAAAAACAAGCAAAACACAAATATTTGAAGTGTGTGTGTGTCATGACCTCATCTGCTATGACTGCCTGTGTGTATGTCACTCCACTCCACATAGGGACAAACTGTACGTCAGGTGTATGTATGTGTGTGTGTGTGTGTGCGCGAATAAACAGGTCAGCCTTCCTCTTGGCTCTTGCACACAGCTGTTTTACTCTGATTGCAGGTTCTGCAGAAACTGGAGAACATTACTTTAAAACTCTGCGGTTAGAATCGCGCTCATCTCATCCTTCCCAGGGCGGTGGAGTCATCACAGGTGCTCAGGTGCCCGAATGTGTGCGCTCACTTGTGTGCGGCTCAAGATTTACAGCGACTCTGACCTAACCGCGAATGGCAAGAGTCCAAAACCACCCAGCGCCAGGTCATGCTGACAGACTGATAGTGGCAAACAGCTGATTGAATGTGCGAAAAATGCCTTCAGTCACTGTCGCGATAACAAGTTCTGTTCTGTGTAAGAACCTCTGAAAGTTGCATATGGTGCTGGCTCACCACCAGGCCTGCAGCAGCAGCAGCAGCAGATAGGGTGCAGCTCATTTCTCCCCTGAATGACACATACTTAGATTAGAGACATCCAAAACCAGCCGTCCATCTCTCTCTCTCGCTCTCTCTCTGTCCAGAGCCTACCTAAGCCAGCTGGGCCATGAGCTCATGGTACCATTCTGGACATGCAAGAGAGCGATTTAGAGCTGGGCCGGGCGAGAGGGGAGGCTGCCTGCCAGCTCATCGTGTAATTTCATCTTGCTGTGGTTACTGTAAGTGAGATGGAGACGCAAATGGGAAGAAGAGACCACAGTTGCCCGTGAAAGTAATGGCTCTGGGAAGGGTGGGGTATCACTCTCACAAAAGTCCCGGTTAAGTGTTCAAGCATTTACAGTTGAACCAGGAGTGTGGGAATCTGTGGGTATCAAAGAGTCACATACTGTAACAACTCATCAGCGTTCATCACTGGAGTGAGCAGACGTCCAGGTATCGGTTGTTAATCAACTACCCCCCCCACCCCCACCCCTTTGTTAGTATCAGTAGAATGCTGCTCAGAAAACCCTTGGCTTTTTCTGCGGAATTGAATCAATTCGGCCTAGATGGATCCACATGCTTAGGCTGCAGCATTTGGTCCAGTATACCAGACAAGACATGAAAACCCTGGGAAGTCCTGTTAAACATGAGCCCATAATATAGTTACGGTATCTGCCCCTTTAATCGTCTAAGCAAAAACAGCATGTGTCTGTAACAGCACATCCAACTGTGTTATCATCTCACCAAACAAGAAAGAAAAGAGGAAACGTCTCTAGACTGTTTTTGGGAACTCTGTGTCCTGATGTTTTGTATGTGTCTGTGTCACTGTAAAAAAAAAAACAAAAAAAAACAAATAACACTTCTGTTTCTAAGTAATAGCACACATCTGTCTGGTCTCCGTCCCTCCCTTTTCAGTCTCTCAGAGCTGCAGATCACACCCGTGCAGACACATGCATGCTGCTTCAACAGTCTGCACTGTTGCTCAAGGATTTGACACATCCATCCAAAAAGAAGCAGCAGCAGCAGTAAGGAGCTCTCTCATCTCTCTGCTGGCCCATAAACACCTGGAGGCAGAGGGACATTGCATGGACTAAAAACACGCCGGTTCTTTTCTATGTTTTGCATCAGATTTGCACATATTGCTCAAATATGAAACTGAACTGAGATTGTGGATCAAACGTGGTTCAAGAAATTAGCTTCCAGAAAGCCCAGATGGTGATCTGTATCTTTGTTTCAATGTAGGTCAGAGATTATTCAACAATTCGTGGCTCAAATTGTAGCTCAAATTTAACCGACCTACTCTGAGACAAGGCCACTTTGTTTCCTTGACGCACATAATTCAACAGCCAACATTTATATTCTTCTGAAAAAATTGGTCTTATCTGGGGCATTTTTCTGAATATTTGACATGATTGCTGCTGCTGCTGCTGCTGCACACAGGACCAGCACGGACAAACATTTTCTGGTGCTTTCAGTGCTAAATATTTTCCAAGATATTCCAATTCCTCCGTAGTTTGCATTTTCAATTTTTTTTTTTGTCTGTGTGGGTGTTTTTGAAGGTGCTTTTTCTGTCGTCCATATTTTCTTTGCATTCTGATTTCTTGTTTGACAGCAACTACAAACAAAAAGTCACTGCGTCACCCCACATATCTGCCTTGCTTAACGATTTAATCTCACGTTTTAATACCAGTTCTGACAGCTCATGCCGGAAAATGACTGACCGTGCCATCGTTTATGGTAACTTATTCCTGTATTCTATGTACCTGTAAGCGCTGGAGGAAAGTCCCTCAGTTCTAGGTGCTTGTGTGACGCCGTGCGATCGTACGAGTTGCACGTGCAGTGTGACCAGTGGTTGGCTGGAGAACGAGACACTGCCAAGAACAGCCGAACGAGTTCCTCTGAAATGGTTATCTCTCTGATGTGGGCCAGCCTTTACTGTCAGAGGCAACCACAAAACACACTTCCTCGTACCTGACGCTGACCTTAATGCTGCTGCAGCAGCCTCACTACAACTTTCTGTATCTTCATGTGCACGCGTCCATCCCTAGAATACAAAATGTCCAGTTACTTTTCCTCAGACGGTGGATGACTTTTGTAATCGACCACGTGATTTATGAAATTCACCGCTATTGCAAACGAAAGATACACTACTAAATGCTAAAGATGTTGGTGTTTTAACCCTCGAAGCTAAATTGGGGTATTCATGCAATACAACCCCCATTTGGATGCACCAAAAAAAAAAAACCCTCATCTAGTGACACCCAGGAGTCTCGGGTCCCAGCTGTGAGTGCACAGCAAACAAAAGAAATCTCTCTTGCAGCCCCAAACCCCACCCCCGACCACCAGCACCAGCGGCAGTAACACTGGCATTGGCCCTGTTTGTGGCTGTTTATCGTGCAAGCTGTCCCATGAGGCAGCTGGTCCATGAGCAGTGAGAGGTCTGTGCCTGGAGACTCACATATCACAAGCATCAATATGTGCCAACTGCTCTGCTGTCTTACCTTTGTCGCTTCTCTTGCAGCCATAGAACTTCAGTTCCCTTCCGCTAAACTGCAGAGCCCTGACACTTCCTGGCACTTTGTAACTTGCCACACTGCTGCTTTTCTGGTGACCTCCACTGTTTGATGAGTACATATTTCGACACAGCCGAGAAATGACTTTTTCTGACGAGAACCGGTTGCATTTCCAATATTTATTTGACAAAACATTGAAAACAGATGTTTCGAGTCAATATTGCATCACTTTGTCTGCATATTTTGACAACAAAGAAAGAAAAGTTGTTCTCAAGTCTTATGCCAGCTCACATCAGGATTCGCCAGCTCAAGTCTCACTTAGTCCAGGAACCTCCTGATAACTGCAGTGGAGCAGGAACGTCCAGGCTCTCTTCACAAGCAGCGTCATTCTTCTTCCCCTCTTGTGGGATCCAGTCCAGTTTCCACACCTCCCTTTGTCCATTTCCCATCTCTCTCACTGTGAACCTGTCCTTTCCTCGCATCACTCATCATGTCTTCCGGCACTCTGCAGCACAAGTCCGACTCCTCGTGTGTCCACCACGCTCCTCTACCCAGACCCCACATTCATGTGACTCCTCCTCGCTCGACCTCTGAACTTGAACCCTTCCCCAGGGTAAATCCAGAACCAGCCTGCTGACCCAGAATGCACAGGAAGGGTGCACTCTCACCGAGGGGGGTGGCGGGTGTGTGTGTGGGGGGGTCCAGCCACAGCCTCTTAATCCAGACAAAAGGGGCCAGACGGGCTTGACAACTGAAGCCAAACTCTTTGACTTTCTCCTCAACAGCATCATCATCATCGTCATCATCATCATGTGAAGCATCGGCGGGGAATTCAGCGCTCTGGGAGTGTGATGGAGGGGACCCAGTCATACACACTGCGGCTCTCGTCACAGAACAGACTCAGCTTGTCCAGAGCTGGATCCTTCCACGGATTCCCACTGGGGCTCTGAGCGCGCGCAAGAGAGAGAGAGAGAAAGAGAGAGCAGTCAGAACACCGGATGCCAAATATAGTCAGAGCAGACAGGCGCTGTGCAGACAGTGATGCGTGCATGATTCACAGACAAGGGTGGGCGTTCCTGGAACGTACCGTGACGAGAATGCAGTGCGCGTCTTTGGGCTCGCCGCTGTCGCCTGCGCCCACCAGGTCCGCGAGGCGCTCGATGTCATTGACCCGCACCACGTTGATGTCGTTGTCGAAGCAGAACGCCTGGATGAGGGTGAAGTGGATCTGAAGGGCGATGTCGCACTCGTATTCCTCGTCCGTGGCGAGAACACAGAAGGCCACGCTGTCCGGATCGCTGCGGGGAACGAGACGGCGGTGAGACTCGTTCACGGCTGCTCGAGCGTTGGAGTATTATTATCAGTAGTAGTATTAAAGCAAATACTCACACATTCATGACTTTGGCAGATTCATAAACTCCAACTGTCAGGTAGTCCTGCTTCTTGGCCGCCAGCAGCAGCTCCTCGAGCGCTGCGCCTGCACTTTGCACCCTGACAAAAAAAAAAAAAAAGAACATATTTCATCAGCACACCGACCTGAAGGGGATGATGAGACACACAAAACACCCCCCAGAAAAATAAAACAAAAAAAACCCTGAAGACTGTATCCCTGCGTCAAGCATGTACCTGTCGGTGTGTTCCATTGCGCTGTCGTGTCCGTGGATCTCCTCCAGAGTCATCGTTGTAATCCACAGTGATCCGCGTGTCGGTCGGTGAAGCCGTGTGTGTGTGTGTGTCGGGGTTATTCTGAGCTCCGTTCGAGCTGCGGGAGCTTTTATAGCAGGTCAGCGCAGTTTCTCGGCAAGGGGCGGTCTGTTCCGCGCCCGGCTCCTGCCATTGGCTCGGAGCAGCCGGGGAGAGGAAAGCAAAAGTCCCCGGTCGGCTGCTCTCAGCTTGTTGACAACCCCACGTGGGGAAAGATTACACACTTTCAAGAAATCGCCCCCTCCTGCAGCCAGCACCCACCCACCCACCCACCCACCCTCCCTCCATCGGGTTCTTCTTGCCCCGTCAACATCCAACACCACCACACTGAACAAAAAGTCCTGTTTACGGACTTTCCGGGTCAAAGTGAACGCACCGTGTCCTTCATTATCCACACGTGACATATGTGTCTTCCATCATTTCACTGAGGAATTTGAGATTTTAACACCAGACGTTTGTACCAGTGTTGTGTTGATCACTGCAGACCCCCCCCCCCAATGCGTGGACTTTGCCCTCTCTTGTACGTTATATAATTGTTGTGCTGTAACATAAAGTGAGGTTTTTGCCATGACTGATTAGAATTTAAACACAGACGTGATGGACTTATGGATGAAATAATACTCAGTACTTGGTTGGGGCTCCCTTTGCATGAATTACTGCTGCAATGCAGCAAGACATGGAAGTGTTATCCAAGGTGTTGTTGTCCAGGTTGCTCTGATGGAGGTCCTTGGCCTCTTCGGCCTTGTTAGATCTCTGTGGGGTTTAAGTGATCAAATACCATGGTCCTCAACCCAGGTACAGGTACATCTTGATTGTGTGGGTACGTGGCATTTTCCTGCTGGGAAATGAGAAGAATAGAAATAAAACCTTACAACGGAATGTCAAATTGCAAACTCACTGGTGAGTTTGTTGATCTATTGCAAAGACTGAACTGGAAAGGACAGGACTTTCCCAGCTTGGGGGTGGGGGGCGCGATCACTGGTGTAAATATAGACTTTCCAGATCTTCCCAGTAGTCTGGCCTCTCTGGATAAACAGCTTGTTACACCTGCATGTGCATCCAATCCTTCCAGCCTGTTATTCAACGTGCTGCAGTGTTTACAGTCTACCTGAGCGATCTGCTTGACCTGACCTAGAATAAAGGCCGGGTTTCCTGGTGGCAAGGTGAGTGTGTGTGTGTGTGTGTGTGTGTGTGTTGTGTGTGTGTGTAGACTGAAGGAGGGACTCCAGCAGCTTCTATCCCGGCACACGCCAGCCTTTGTCCCGTCCGTTGAAAAGGAACCTTAATCACCAGTGTGGCTGACGCGTGTCGTTTCTCCACGGGGAGAAATAACAGACCATGTTCATAGAGGTCTATGTGCGCGCGTGCGTGCGTGTCTGTGTGCGCGCGCGCAGCATCCGGTGGTCCTCTCAGGCTGATTTACCTTGGTCAGATGCGTTTTGGTTGCATTCATCATCATTGCTCCTGTCTTTAGATTGGCCTGGTGAAACGTGGTTATACGTCACACGCACGTTGTGTGATTGCTCTTCTGTTTTCATTCGTTTCAATGCCCCGAATCAATGACATTTTAAAGTGGGTTACCTCTTTGGTGCGCTGCCCCCCCCCTCCCCAACTGCACCTGTTTTTTCAGCTGAAGAACAGACATGCGTCTCTTATGCAGTTGCAATTCTGGACTAACATCGCCACCTGCTGGTCGTTTGCAATGTTGCATTCCCTCAGCTTGTCTGAACATGTTCATGACTCAGGGTTGTTGGATCAGACTAGCTGTGAGTCACCTCCCGAAATCTGCCATTTACCGCCTAAGTCACGAGGTGGGAAAGAAAGAGAATTATGCCACAACATGTTTTGCTCCTGGTCGACATTGGTCATTCATTGTGAATCTCTCTAGATTCTGGCTGAAGTCTGAATGCAGAAAGCAGCAGTAGAAAAGCGACAAATCCCTAACTGGTTTTAGAAAACCACCACTGCACCATAAATGACCTTCAGAACTGTCCAGCAGCTCTTGACCTCCAGAGGTCTTTGGGCACTGGAGAGCTTTTACGGATTAAAATAATTACACATTGGGAAACAGGGCCAGTAGAAGCTCTCCATGTTTTTTTAGCGAGTCGAATGATCAACAACTTGAAACACTATTATTATGTTCCACTTGGATATATAAAAAGGTTTATTATCATTATTATAGATGTCCAGACATGTCGTATACATAAACAGTTCAAATGCACAGAAGAGCTACAATCATTTAAGCGTATTTATATTTACATCACCTTCTTGGACGACCTCAATTGTCAGTGCTACTTTCAATGTTATCAATATTTAAAAAAAACAAAAACAATCACTGACTGACGAGTATAGCAAAGAGCATGTTCAATACCATTTAGATTCCATTATTACTTACAGTAACATAAGAAATACACCAATAGTAACAAAAATGCCTCACTGATAAAACAGGTCATTACATCGTTTTGAGTATATTCCGGCAACATATTTTACTAGGCAATAATATTAAGTGTGCACGCGGGTGCAACGGTATTCCAGGCACGTATATAACGGTATACTGCCCCATTCACAGTAAAGGGGAGCAGGGGAAGACTGGGGTCAGGGGTCAGCTAGCAACGGGAAGGTCAATGGTTCAGTTCCATATTTTCCTCTTTCTTCACTGTACAACATAAAAACAAAGCATTCCATGGAGGCCCTTGTTACAAGGGAAATACTAACAAACTTCAAGTCTTCTAAATGGCCAAATGTCCTGCAATGGCTTAAGCGTTACGGCGAACAAGCACTTTGATAAAGCTAAATGAGATTTAAAGCAGCCTATTTTCTACTATGGATGGTTGTGAATAGTTCACTGTGCTAATGTTTGGACAACGTTCACTTTGGGAGTCATTATCAACAAGTGACGCGGGCTGGAGACAGTCACACAGACTGACATTAAACACATCTCGTCCTAATTTGGGCTAAACATTGATGCCATCATACTTCTCTTGAGGTAATCTATTTGCATTACTCATTTGGTAGTGTGTGTGTGTGTGTGTGTGTGATAAATTCATTGTGATTTTTTTTTCCCCAGTGCCAAAAGACAGAGAGATCTCATGGACATCAGTTCTCCCTACCCTAAAAAGGAATTTAGAGCAAAGTGCAAATCAAGAAACAGTAGTTTAAAAGAGGGCTTATTATCTATTTTCCCTTCCTCTTTTTTTGTTTTTAAGTTTCCCCATGGTAAATAACAGAGCAGGAATATGGCTCCCTCTGGTGGTCAGAGTGGTACACAGCTGCTCCCTCCTACATCTCATCTGAGCGGTGCTGTTGTATGATGACAGATGGCGGGTTCCGGTCTATCCAGTTATTCTTTGACCCTGAGACCTCGTAGGCTGCAGCAGATGCCACCATGGACTCTGTGGATCCTTCCTGGAAGCCTTCCACTCCACCGGCTGACCCAGGCTTCATCTCTACAGCCTGTGACGAACTGGGGAAGTCCGCCGAAGAGTTGCTGTTGACGCCTGCCTCTGAGTCAGGCTGCTCCACCCTCGGTGTGTGATTTTTCTGACCGCCTGCAAAGACGGCTTTATTATTTTCCACCTGTGCTTGGGTCACTGGGTAAAACACCTCCTCTTCAGACTCAAGGTACGGTATGGCATCAGTGCTGTCCGGGGGCAGTGAGCGTAAAGTCCTGGATATGACTGCAAGTATGCACAAAAAAATGACAGAATGGTTACAAATGCGTGAATAACGTGTGTCTGTAAAGCAGTAGTTATCAAAGTGGGGCCTGAGGCCCCCTAGTGGTTCTTGAGGGGGTATAATGGGGCCTTCAGCAAAAGGGAGAATAATAGTGTTCATCTAAAGGTTAAGGTTAATTTGGTGAATCTATCAAATACAAGTTCAAGGTCTTCTCTGAGTGCATTTCGTTGTCCCTGATGTGGAATGTTGGAGAAGCATTGCTGTAAATGTTCACAAAGGGACTTTAGCTTACTTGAGGACCCCATGTAGAGTTCCTTCTTGTCTGTGTTACTGCCAAATGGATTGACTGAGGGAAAGATGATGAGGCAGAAAGACAGCAGGAACACCTAGAGAGGAACACCAAGGAGAGAGTGAGAGGTGTTGCAGCATTACAAGGACCTTTCGAGTTTCACATGAGCAAACGGACTGAGCTGGGCCATACCCAGTGGTTTCTCTTACCATGACACAGGTGCTGGTTGTGCTAGCTTTCATTGTTGACATCTTCACTATAGCCTGTAGTTTGCGCAGTTGCTCAATCAGTGACCTAGGACCAAAACAAACATCAACAAATTCAGACCTTTTGTGGGTGTGTGTTTTTCCGTACAAAGGCTCAGAGTTCTTACATGTTCTGTTTCTGAAGCATTTGAACCTTCTTCTGTAGTTCCAGGTTGTGTGCGGTACAGATGGAAACCCTGTGGTAGCAGGCGGAAAGTGCATTTATGTCAACAGAAATCATATCATCCTTCAGAAGTGAAGCAATAAAAGTTTTGTAGCTGAAGCTGATTGACAATAGGAACTGAAATGAAGACAGCTGATTTCTGTTTGAGTGTGTAAGAAAGAACAAGAGCAAATCTCACCTGTTTTCCAGTCCATCCACATATACCTTCTTTTTCTTGCGACTCTCTTGAGCAGACTGCTTGTTCCGAATCTTCCTCCTAACTCTCTTGAGGGTTCTCTCCTCTGCCTGTTGCAAACAGAAATAGATGGTAACGTGTTCCTGTCAGCACCGTACAAGTTAACATTTAAAAAGAACAAACAATGACAGCCAACTTTCAGGATTCCTGCACCACACTGATACTGTAAATCAATCATTTGATGTGCCTGCAGCATCCTGTGCGATCACACCGCTCTTTACCGTCGGTAAGGTTAAAACATTACAGAGTCAACAAGTCCCAGAAGCGCCTATTGCTGCTTCCGATAAAGACCTGACAATCAGCTCAAGCAAACATTAGTTACCTTTGTGAGAGGCATGTGCGTGGGAATAGTTACTCCCTCTTTTGCTAAAAGTCGCTTTTCCTCCTCAGAGAGCACAATCTCTTTGAACTGGAACTGATGGGAGGAAATACATAGACCCATTGTGTGAGTGACAACAGAACAAAGTACTGTGGCACATTGTCTGCAAACAGAATGAGCTTTTTAACAGAAAATCCATTGCATAGCTGTTATCGAAAGAACATAGACATGGGGGCACCTGTTCGGTTTTGTTGGACTGTTCTGAATCAAATGTTGAGTCCTCAATGGCCAAAGTGCAGGGAAGCTCATTGATGACGTCTTCCTCCATTGCCTCGCTCAAGTCATCTGGCAACCAAAGTTACACATGTCGGTCATATACAAGGTCAAGGGGGTACGAATACATAAGCGAGCCACTGACATCTGATTAAATATGGTTTCTGTTCACTAGTCCAAACCATTCTGGCAATATTCATTTTGAAATTCAAAGTCTTTCATGTCCACTTTGAACTGAAACAGACAGCAGCCAATTCATTACTAGTCTAGTAATCCCAGTAATCCATGCAGAGATTTAAGATGATATCTTGGGGTTCCGAGGGCAGTTATCAGAGATTCAAGTAAAAATTCCAGCCTGAGGTAGGGCCGAGAGGATTTGGACAGCACTTACCGAAATCAATGAAGACATCTGTATCTGGATTCTCGGCTCGCACACTCTGCAGGACATCCATGTCCGCACATCCACTCTGAGGCAGCGAGTAGCTGTGATCTGCCTGAACCGTGAAGGCCTCCATGCTCTCTTTCTGCACCTCTCCAGTGAGTTGGGGAGGGTCAGCGCACACGGGGCTGGGCTGGGAGTAGCTGGGACTGGGCACAATGTCGCTATCACTGCTCTGGGGACTTGGGCATCCCCGAAGGTTGCTGTTTCCAGCTCTGCCGACTGTGCTGCTGTCCTCAGAGATGCCGCTGTCACTGCCTAAGGGAGAATGAGAGGCACAGATGGGCCCCATGTTTTCTTCTTCCTCCAACAAGCTGGATAGGAAGTCTTCAGTATCCACACCTGTAAGCATCTGAGAGGAAAAAGACACTATTTGACTCTGAAACACAGAATGAGCAAGACAAGACAAAGACAAAAAATGTATTGAAAAGTAACTTCAACAACATCATTTAGACATCTTCATGGAGTCATCTATAAATACATGTGAATGAATTCATTCTGAACTTACATCCTGCTCGGACAGCCAAGACTCAATGAGTTCACTGTCATCAGGAAAAAAAGGCTCAGCAGAGCCGTCCTGTCCATCGTGGAGCAGTAGCCCTAGAAGGTCTGTTCCATCCATGTCTGGTAGGTCCTCAGTGACTGACATCTGGAACAACATTGTGACATATGGTGACTTCAGGTTTTATCCTATAAATTGCAGACAATTGCATGTATGTCCATAGACTGTCAGAGTAAGAAATGTCAAAATAATACGGAGAAAGGGAAAGTGTGTTTTTGGCCAGAACTAAAAATGTGTTAATAAATGGTCTGCTGATATATGTATGGATTAACTATGGTATACCTATGATTTCCTCGAAATAAAAACAATACATATTATTTCCAATAAAACCAAAACTGTTGTGTCCATTCACATTACACATTTAATAAATTTCAGCTTTAAAATTATGTTACTGAAATCACACCAGAACCATTTCACACTCAGTTGGACTTTTCCAGGGTGCTAGAACGTGGTAATTCTATCCTTGCTCTAGTTCCTGTTTCTCCATCTCTTTTCTCCGCTTCCTCTCAATTAACTGTCACCGAATCGTTGTCGTGGAAATGTGGTCAATTACCGCCAAGCAAAAAGTAAAAGCGATTTCAAAATAAAAGTCAAGACAACTAGGAGAGAAAATAGTGCGGTTCTATACAGACAATCGTGTCTGTTCCAGTCCCACCCAAATTACGAGTGTTTCTACGAAGAACAGACTTACGAAATATTACATTAAAAATTAATTAAGAGAAATAACATAGCTGGGAAATCGAAAGAAAAAAATCATGAGCATAATCATAACTTGAATTCAATGGTTTGAAACTACTGATGATGACGACAGCTTGACAACACGTTATTTCCTGTGAGATAAAGTATGAAGGAGTCTTCTTGCCGACGTGTACAGCTCCTAAACACAAACATATTACCCATGTTCGTGTGTTGCATCAGCACGCGCTTCCACCATGACCTCATCGTACGCTAAGCCCCGCCCCCACCTGTCTTTGTCATGAGGTCTGGCTACAGACGCAAACGTCAACACATCAGTACATACTACAAAACATTGCTTATAATATATCTTCGAGGATACAGACATTTTTTTTGTCTTGCACTGCTAGCAAAGTTAATATATGTGTAGCCACCATAGTAGACGGCATGCAGGGTGTCTACATGGCTGACAGACACAGGCACAGACAGCATTGACCTACTTAAAGCACAGACCCCATAGAGGCAGCACATGATTCATTTACGGTGCATTTTGTTGTAATTGACTGGAAAATGCAGTTGCATTCTCCCGAATACAGAACAAACGTCTTGGGCCCGCGTCGACATGCTAGCAGCTGACGTTAGCTTAATAAACCTGTCACCCGCGGTTATTACCAAGAGGGCGTTGACCCCGACTGACATTCTATGACACGGAAAACGTGGAATTACAAACACTGGCGTGATTTTTCTCACCGTGAGACGACTGAAGAGAAAATACCATTCGAGTGCGTGGGTCCGGTTGCGGATGTCTTTATGTTTATTCGGCTTCAGGCCAGCTCATCTCATCATCTTCCGGTACAGAGCTTCCTGCTGAAACCACCTTCCAACGAGGCAAAAAATGCGTCATAAAGTGAAGGCAGACGTGAGTACTGACGTAGTCCCCGCGGGTCCTTCTGGGAAATGGAGTGTACTCGACTGGCTGGGTCCCAGAAATAATGTCAACTATGTCCCTGGTTGTGGTTTGAAGGAAAGACCCTTGGGATGTAGCATCTCATTTTGAAGGGGGGCCCAAAAGAGAGTCAGTTCATATCCTTTACATGCAGCTAACAGTTAAACATGTTTGCATACAATTATTTTTATTCAGTAAAATGTGCTGTAAAATTTATTATATGATAGATAGATATACTTTATTAATCCCAAATGAGAAATTGACATTCATTTTATTTCAATGAATGAAATTTAATAAAAACATGTTACAAGCACAGTAAAAACGGAAACAAATTTGTTGAGATTTTAATCAGTGTACGATGACATGACATGGCATCAGAGGATGACAAAAAATAAAACTGAAGTTGTCTGAGTCAAAAAAACGATTTCTCACAGTACTGATCACGTTTGTTTGTTTATGTTCAGAATACAGTAGTAACTTGTTTGTATATTTGTTTATTCATTTTATGTAATAGGGAAAACAGTATTGTTTATATAGGTCAACATCTCATAGAGATACATCAGACAAGAAAATAAGATGTGGAGTTTCTTTTCATGACATTACAAATGTCAAAGCTAAGACAAATGCAACTCTCTAACTCATTTCCTGAAAAATACTACATAGATGTCATGTATTTGTGTTACAGCACAACTGAGACTCTGTCTACTATTTATCCAGCATTTTTCCTCCCAGGCTGTAAAGTCTATTGTCCCCACAGAGCAGCAGAGCATTTTGTCACAGGATCACACAGAGTTTGGACGTGTGCCGTAAACTACGGTACACCTTTAGACGTTCTTTTTTACTCGTTCTTGTTGTTGTTGTGGTTGGTCGAGCTACCTGTGCAGCCACATGCATGCTCTCTGCAGCCCGTCTCTTGTGAGCCCGGTGCAGTAGGATTCTGTAGACTCCTGTAATCGAGCTCCTGCAATCCTTGCCCTGATTGTTCAGAATGTGTTCAGAGGTTATTCCTAATGTCTCCAGTGCTGTTTTTAACTCCCTGTCTTCCATCCCCAGCTCAGATGCGTCACACTCTGCCAGGTGTAATGGATCCAGTGTGAAAGCTTCCATTGCACACGGGAAGTCCATGGGAAGGAGCCATTCACAGCCCATCATCTGCTCCACTGTGTATCGGTCAGAGGGTACGGGCTGGAGGATTCCTCTGATCAGCCTCTGGCATGGCTCTGGTACCCAAGAGGGCAGAACGTAGGCACCCTCCAGGATGCATCGCTTCAGTTTGGCCACAGTATCTGCCCTGAATGGCATATTGCCTGTCACCATGAAGAACAGCATCACTCCCAGGGCCCAGATGTCCACAAAGAAGCCAACGTAATGCTCATCCCTAAAGAGCTCAGGAGCGGCGTAAGGCGGGGAGCCGCAGAACGTGTTGAGTGTCTCTTCCCGCCGGCTCAGTGTGCTGAAGCCAAAGTCCCCCACCTTGACACAAGAGCTGCTGGTGTAGAAGACATTCTCTGCCTTCAGGTCACGATGAATGATGTTGTTTTCATGCTGAAAACAGATGGGGTTTTCAGTATGTCTTGATGTCGGTGAGTAAAATATTAGAACATAATGGCAAATTCAATCATAGTTCCTCATCACAATTCATAGAAGAACAAGCTAAACTACAGATATCCATAAACAACGATAAGATATCCCGTGCAGGGTGCATCATGATTTAGCAAATATTTGTATTATTATTCTTATTCTTATTGTAAATAAAAAAAATATGAAAACTGCTGATTATCATAAAGTAAAAAATATATTATACATTTAAGCATTCACATATCAGTATTTATCTCACAGGATCACATCAATGACAGGTTCGGGTCAGGTTAGCAACTGTGCTACTTCTCTGGCTGTAACCCGTGCGTCTGATGATGGCGTGTGTGAAGACACACATACGGTGAACGTACTGACCATGTGTTTAACAGCAGACAGGATCTGAGCAAAGACTAGTTTGCTATTGGTGTCAGAAAGTTTCCCTTCTGTAGTTATTTTGGTGTAGAGCTCCCCTCCACCCGCATACTCCATCACCAGGTGTAACCGTGACAACGTCTCCACCACCTACAGATGAAGGAAGATTACACAGACCTACTAAAACCTCACAACAAGACAAGCACACACTTTCTGACGAACTAGAAAACTTGAAAGCCTCTAGTTTGACAGTCTAACCTCATAGAGGCGTATGATGTTGGGATGATGTAGTTTCTCCATGCTGGAGATTTCTCTGGACAGCAGCCTCTGCGTCTTTTGATCCAGCTTGGTTTTGTCCAGGATCTTTATGGCCACTTTGTCTGGTGATGTCAAGGTAGAATGGGGAAGAAAAAAAAATCCATAACACATGAAACCTCATTCATATAGAGGAAAAGGTTCACCTTTAAACGTGCACAAATAGTGGCGTCATTGTTCAAATAACAAATAGATGAGGCCTGAGTGTGTATACCTAGCGCTGCTTCCAGCTATCAAACACTAAACACTAAACCTGACGCTCTGCTTTAGATAATTTGATGAACACCCATTTTCTTGATTACGTTCGCCCACTGTCATTTCTTTTGGACCTGTCCTAGAGGGAGATTTGCCTTTGTAAAAGAACGGGAAATTGCTAATTTTCTTCAACAATGCAATAACACACACACACACACACACAAAAAAAAACAAAAAACAATTGCTCCATTATTCCGTAATGAAAAATAGATGTACTGCATTTGGAAGGAAACATACAGTGCTTGTTGTGAAACACGTCCCTGTAAGGTCAACCAGTACTTGACATGTATCAGATTCACCCATCTGATATGCTGACCGTACGATACTTTAAATGATTCATAGAGAGGAGTAAAATAGACCCCGGGTAACTCCTACGTGGCAGAATAGTGCTGAGATATCTAATTGTGCATCCATATGTATTATTCACACCGGCCATTTGACATCGCCTTCAACAGCTGCATTTAAAATGCGTGGCACATCATATTGAACACACATGCGCTGCATGTCTACAAACATTAGATTGAGCTGAATGATGCAAACACACAGACACACACACACAAGGCGACAGAGGGACACTCGCACTCCTCTCTCTCTTTGAGCCTTTGATGAGGCGAGCAGCAATTTCAGCTGTCGCTAAGGAAACTGGAGATCTCTAATCAATCCATCTGTTCGAGAGCAGCAGAAAGTCTGTGTCTGAGGATGAATCAGCTCCTCTGGCCAGGACGACAACGCCTGTCACAGATAATTTGCCGATTACAAATCCAAAGCAGGGAGCTAATGATGACTTGTCACATCTTATAAATGTAAATCTGTTTAATTCAGCGGTAATTCCTCAACAGACCTGTAGAATTGGTATGACGTTTCCTTTCCTCTCATGAAAGTATGTGAAGAATACTGCATTTTGTTTTTACCAGCCCAGTGTCTTACCTTTGGTGAGCGCATGAATTCCTAGTTTGACATGGGAGAAATTCCCACAACCAATCTCGCCACGAATTTTGTAAAAGCCGATTCTTCTGCCAACCGTTAGCTCGCGGACCACCCTGCCATGAAAAAGAGCACACAACACTCTGCTACGCTTGTTTTTTTTTTTTTGTTTCCTGACAACTCACTGCTTGTAGATGTGAAGAAACTAGTTTTATCCAAACATAATGCACAAAATACCCAATACATTTTAAATTTCCCAGATGTTCAACAATAATAGAGTATCGTGTCATACTAAAAATGATTCTTTCCACATCTCTTGAGACTTACCGTTCATCCTGACACATATCCAGATTCAACCTTTCCAGAGGAGTGAGGCGGCGGATGACGGCGCCTTCATCATCCGTGTTGATGTCGGAACTGTCCTGCTGGCTACAGTGCGTGAGCCTCTGGCCACCAGAGCCTCCAGCTGTGCCTCCAACAGAGCCTCCAGCAGACTCTCCCGTAGACTCCCCAGTCTCGGCCCCAGAAACCGAGGTGTTCCCAGCGGTGCCTGCTGTCCCTGTGGCGGCTCCAGCCCCATCTGGGCTGCTCTCAGAGGGGCAGACCGCCGTCATCCTGCAAGGGACACCCAGGGTGGAATGGGCTTAGCTCATGGTTGCAACTCGGGGAGCACTGCAAAATGAAAAAAAAAAAAAAGAAACTGCGTTACATATGTCACGTATTTGTTCATAGCAATTTACAAAAACAGCGTGTTGTTGTCTGGATGGTGAGATGTGAAAATGCATTAACTAACTAAATAACCTGTTGAACTGCTCCTCATATACACAAATACTGTGTACGAAAACAAATTACCTTCAGTCATACGAGACCCTCAGAGGCTCTGCTCTGTCAAAAAATGCCATCAGTTAACAAATAGGTTCTCTGTGTTCTGAACTCTCCAGTCCATGGATCCATACACGTGCTGCATCCAGAGCCTCCAAAATCTTCTGCCGACCTCGTGGATCATCAGAGGCACTTTCTGAATTACCTGAATTCTGAAGCCGATGTAATGTTGAATTTTAAAAGCCTTGAAGCTTGTTGTCAGATTTATGCTCACTGTTGTCGCTAACGGGCTCTCTCTGGTTTAAATAATCCACAGGGCGAGGAGGAGGGACAGGGGCGGGGGGTTGGAGGAACAGATGATAGTGTCAGGGTTAAGTCACTGAGCGGAAAAATCATTAAAATTTCATTTAAAGTCATGCTCAGCACTTTCTTCTATTTTTGCTTTTCAATTATTATTTTTTATGAAAAGTGCTTGGAAAACAAATCCTAGTTTATTCTACCACCTGCCAGTTTGCATCATGTTGCTATGAGAGCCAGAATAAACAAATCGAGCATCCCCATCACTCAACCAGTGAAACAACACAATGGAGCCATTTCTGTTTGAAAGGAGAATATGAGCAGACATGTAAGAGGGTGTGAATTAGTTGGGAAGAAATATGTGGTGTGAGGCTGAGTCTCCGATTTAAAATAATGATTAAATGACAATTGGTTGTGCAATACTGCTTTATGTTGACATGGCCAGGACACTAAAAGGGATGTTTAATATCAATGTTTTTTATCAACTTTTTATCAAAGTTTTCTTTCCTGTTTAAATAAAGGGTTAAATTACAAAAATTTAAAAATATATATATTTCACAGAACAGTTTGTCAATAACAGAATTAAATCATAATTTAAATGAATAAATTTAAATGTAAATTTCCCTGAGGGAGTCATCCCAATAAAGTGATGAATAAAGTGCAGTCTAAGTCTAATTGGTGAGTTTGGCAAAAATAATGTTTCGTTTCTAAAGAAGATCCTAACAGAAGTGAACTGACCAGAACTAAGTGAACCTGTATCATGTAAACGTAAGTTGTTTTTCCCCTCGTATTAAATAACCAAGTGAGAACTACTTGACTTAGTGTCGTTTAAACTCCGCTCAGGTATGAAGATCAGAAATCAGTAACCCTCTCCACATTCACGTGACACACAATCACAAGTATACTGCACTTTTATAGAAATATACCTGAAGTGGAGGAAAAGGTTTTTCTTTTGAACAGCAACATGGCCATGTTGAGTGGATGTTGGAAATAGAAATGGTAAGTTGGAAGAACGTGTCCTATTCATCTCTATATTCATGTTCAAACCTTTCTGGACACACACAAAAAAAAAATCAAAGCAGTTCTATTGTGTCACATCTACAGTCTCGGAGCCTTCAAACGCCTTCCTGCCAATCTGCCATGAAGAGCTCAGCATTGATCCCAGACGACCTAAACAGACCTAAAAGAGGCCTCCACTTCACAGTACAAAGCAACAAGCCCTGAATATCAGTCCTTTATGTGTGTAAATAGAAAGACTAAAAAGGAAGCGCATGTGCCGCTGAAACACATACATACTTAGAACAGGAAATTAGATTATCTTACGCTGTCGATGACAGCGTGACATTAGTTGACTGAAATATGACTGAAATATGTTATAATATGTTAACTGACCAGATCTATCAATGCTTTATATATATATATATATATATATATATATATATATATATAGATAGATAGATAGATAGATAGATAGATACATAAAGTGGAATCATTACTCAGATTACAGCTTCACTCTGGTTGCCTGGTTGTTGACACTGTTAGTGTGTGTGTTTTTGTCCTGTGATTTGTGCACTGTCCCTTAGTGAAGGTCAACGAACAGCAAACAGTCTCACGTTTGAGCTGCACTCAGCCTGAGGAACCCTGTCCGATGCGTGCCAGCAAACTGATGGGATTCCTGTCTAATATATTTCTCAGCGAGAGAATTCAATCATTTGAAAGAAGTGAACTGTAATGACTGGGATTCAAAGGTACAGAGGTGTGTAGCGGCTGTGTGTAACAGCTTTGCACAATCCTGCAGTATTATTTAATCAATCACAGTCGTTAATGCATTAAAAGATGAGCTGACTCACGGGTTGTCTGAAGTCCAGAACTGAGCTATTTTTATCAACTTGCACATAAACAGGACACATGCTGAATAATATCATGAACCAAAGTTTGTTGTTGTTCTTTTTTCTTTGTTTGTTAATAGGGACTTTACTCCAGCACACAGGTGGATTTATGGATGATCATGTCTCCACATGTGTTATTGTGGATTTGCAGGTTTCCAATGGAAAAAAAAAACAAAAACATTTTTTGTTGTTTTTTTGGGGTCTGTCAACAGAGAAACTGACAGCTCCTGAGTAGAAACCGGACCAGAGGGACGTCCAGTCACCTGGAAAGACACACAAACCCTACTGATGTGCTTATACATCTCAAACTGAACTCACAGAAAAGAAGATGCATAATGAAGTCTGACAATGTGGTTCTCAAATCTAAATCTCCTGACGTACAACATGTGATGGTTGCAGTTGCATATAATGCATTTAATATATATTAGCCCCGAGTTCAGTTAGCACTGAACTCAGTTTATCAGGTGCTATCACTTTTACTTACATGTAAAACTGGACAATAAGATAACACATGATCTCTATGGATGATACTTCTGATTATTTTGTATTACACTCCTGGTACCTTTGAGACTTATTAAAAAAAATGCATTCACTCCACATGACCTTTTCTTTCAGGTAAATTACAAACAGTACCACGACTACACACCTAGAACACATACGTTTCCCTGCTTACCAACCCAGTCAATCATTTGTCTGAGGATCCCTTCGAGGAAAGGGTTTGCCTGATGCACTCATCAGCAGCCTCTCCACTCCAACAACGGAAAAACATGAGTGCCCATCCACAGCAGCTGTGGACCAAGAAGTAGTCACTTTTTCCATCTGAAATGTCTGTTGTACAAATAACAAGCAGGGAGGAGACCTGCTTCCCTCACCACCAGCTCTAAACCATCTGAGAGTTCCTTGTCTCTTGCTTAACTGTTTTTTTTCCCTTACTTCCTCCCATTGCGCCTCTTTTCAGTCATGCATTTACACGCCAAGATAACACACACACACACATACAGACACACACTTGCTCAAACACAATGAGCACGTGTAAATATATAGACAAAGCGCGCACACACAGACACCCCCCACCACCACCACCACCACGTCCCTGTGTTAATTGAGACACATGGCTGACATGAATAAAGAGCTCAGCAGTGAAAGAGCTGCAACAATGAAGATACGGGCCCTAGGAACAGAGGGGCAGATCCCTCTGGAATCCATACAGCAAATATTTCACCTTTTTTTACAAAGACAGACTGACCTCTAAATCCCTTCCACCTGACACAAACTGTCAACTAATTCAACAAAATTTGCAATACAACTGAATGCTCCAGTGGCCGTCAGAGTATATTTAATAGTGAGACTCAAATCAGTGCTGTCCTTTTAGTTATATTGCTATTAATCCCAAGTCGGACCAAATTCTACAGGTCCTATTTTGCACAGAAACAGAGAGCACTGAAGACGTCTCTGAGGTCTCATCAAAGTTACCATGACAGTGTTTGCTGGGAGCACATAAACACAACAGCGTCCCTGCTCATCCCGCATGTATGGGTTCAAATGTCTACGGTATGTCTATTCGGACAATTCTTACTTCTCGCTTTATACAGCCGAGATTGCAGGGAGGATTTTGATTTCAAAGAGGATTTCTAACAAAGAAAGGACAATGTGCTCTGACTGATTGGCCATCAAAAGAATAAAAATCAAGAGCAAATTTTATTCAGGCGGAGATAGCCCAACACTAAAGGCGGCTATTTTTGCATAAAAATATGGAAATATATTCAGTTTCCAATCCAGGCGTAGAATTATTTATATAAAACCATTTAAATTAAAAACATGGACCTTTGGTTATTTAATTATGGAAGTTATCCAAAAGCACATTTATTAAGTAGTTAAAGACACACTGTGGGGGAGGATGACTCACTGCAGTGGAGGGTGATTGTGCCATCCAGAACTGGCTCAGTCATTCAAATGAATCTCACTCTCCTGGCAAACACAGAAGACCTATACTCCAAATACAGCATGTATGACCACTGTACACATGTTTCCTCTCCACATACTGCATGTTTGCTGGGGTTTGTTAATTCATCTCCTATAATGTAACAGGTTGGAGGTAGACACGGAAGATACGATTCAATAAGACGAGAAAATTCTGGACTACTCGGTCAACATGTTTTTGTTTTGGGGTCTGAAGAACTATAGGAATACTGAATATGAAGTCATCTAATTGCCCATCAGAATGTAACAGGTGCCAACCCCAAACTCTTTCAACTGGTGTGTGTGTGTGTGTGTGTGTGTGTGCCATCACTGATCCCTCACAGTCAATTAAACAGTCTATAAACCTTTATACCTTTTACCTGGATAAACAAGTGCCATCAGAATTGAGATAAAAGGTGCCGTGCTGCTTTAAAGGTACACGACCGATACAAGACATGATAAAATATGACAAACAGAAGGAAACTGATTCGTGCTGTATGATAAAGGCTCATTACAAAGACATATCTCGTCATGATTGATTTAGAGATGCACATGCATCAGTCATCTATCAGTGAACGCCTCCTCTCAGCAGGCCATTCCCCACCAGCGTCTACAGCACTAATCCTACCAGCACAAACACACACACACACTGCCGAGCTGACATGAGTGACCGTTCTTACATTGCTGACACCTCCATGGACCTCTGGTGACCAGATTTACGCATTTCCTCGTGGAACCATCTTCTTCTCGAGTGGCCGGTGACATCGGACGCAGTGATTCTGCCGTTGCAGCTGCTCCCCAGTCGGGTCTGCTGTGTGTGTGTGTGTGTGTGTGGGGGGGGGATTGACAGGTGGATCGAACGAATCATCAGCGATGGAGGGCGGACCGTGTGCGGTTTCTACCCAATGAGAAGCAAGGATTACCGTGTCGTCACGCTGGCTGAAGAGCTCCTGTCCAGTGTGAGGTGACCTCAGCTGTCGGCAGCTCCTGTACCTGCCACCTGCGTTCAACACTGGAAAGACCATGACGACAGGCACGTATACTTTGTAGGTACTTCCGCGTATCGTATGTAACATGTTGAGAAAGTAACTTTGAAATTCTAATGGGAAAATTACAAGTTATCTTGTTAAAATAGGAGTGTAACTTTTGTTTTTTAAATTCTTGAATGAATTCTTCAGAATTCTTGAATGAAAGCAATAAGCAATGCAACTAAACTTTGAATGAATATTCTCATGAACCATTTTTTTAAAACCCTCAACACATCACATGACAAAATAATATATGTAGTTTAGACACAAATACAGGAAAAACACTCACCCCAAAATGTGAATGTTAATATTACACATATAGAATATTTTTTGCAGACATTGTTCAGATGTAACTAAAACTATACAAATAAATAAACATTTGTAATTAAACTGTTTTGTTGAAATTAAATGATGCAGTTACTCCCCAGCACTGTACATATATATATATATATATTTAACAGGTAAACATTGCTTTGCATAGGTTAAAATCTTTTTCCCTACATTTATCATAACATGCAGGATTAAAATAACCATGTTCAGAATATGTCAGTGTAAGTGCAAATTTTACACCTAGAATCACATTTTACATTTCAAGCCAGAAGGAGGCAAACTTTGACCAGTAAGTTAGGGCATCTATGCTTTTCATAAAAAAAAGAACCTATTCCGTAATCATGGATGTATGTTTCAGACTTTTGTACAGTGAAAAGTCACTGCACAAAATGAAAACACCAGAACAATAACATACGAGCATTACATCTCTGACAATTTGGATTTGAACAGTTGGGTTTATTCCATGTGTTTTTCTTAAAAAAACAAAAAAACACACCACAAGTCAATATGAAAATCAGCTTGACCAAAAATGAGTTATTAGCACTACCAGCAGAAAAATGCATTTTAGGAGCTGCAATATTTCATTACACTGTCTTTGCAAGTGAGCCCAAGATCACATAGTTTTAAGAAAAAGGAAACTGAATCAGAAATATGCGGTATGGTGATAAACGACTTCAAAATAAATACAGAAATATGGTTGAAAACACCTGTCCTTGTTTCTATGAGTTCAGTGATTGAGGGTGTTCATTCAGTGGGGACCTGCTGTATCCCACTGTTCTCAATTTAGAGTAACAGGAGTAAATTGTGCCGTTTGGGTGATTAAGGACGGCAACCGCCACATTCTCATACAACCACTGTTTTCACTGCTTCCTCGACATTCATCATTTCACCCTCCATCTGTACTTCCACCTCGGAGTTCACCACCTGCTGGCCTTCCAATTCGGTTGTGGTAACATGCACCACTTGAATCTGCAACCCAGCCTGTTTTAATCTCTCCACGTCCTCCTCACACATTTCAGCCACCCCGCCGTCTTCCACCACAACGGTTGCCGTCTCCTCCATCTCCATCACCTCTATGGGGTCCATTGTGACGTGCTCCACTTGGATCCCGTCGTCCAGCAGCACGGTCTCTGCTGCCTCTAGGTTCTGTGCGGCGATGGCGAGAGCTGCAGTGGCGGCAGAGTCAGTGATGACAAGCTCTTCGGCTGACTTGTCCTCGACTGAATGAATGTCTTTGAGATGTGCCTTCAGCTCTTTGGGGTCAGTGAACCACATATCGCACATGGTGCAGTGATTGGGTTTGACTCCTGTGTGGCTCACTAAGTGGTCTTTGAACTGGTCCCAGCTGTTGAATACACTGCTGCAGACCTGGTGGGGAAGGGAAAGATTTGGACAATTTTTTTTTTTTTTACATAGGCAATAGGCAGGTTTGCGAAGTGCCCATATTAAACCATGACAAAAAGCAGAAAAAGACAGTTCATAAAGCTTTGACATCACCACTAGTGTCAGATGTTAGATGTGCAGGTATAAAGAATTAGTTGTGGTGTCATGTAGGAAATAAACAACATGTATATTTGCTGCAGTACATTCTTCATCACAAAACAATACATTCATAACAGAATATTATTAAACAAAATTACAACACTGAATATTTGCTGTACTGCAAAAAACATACCTGGCATTCATAAAGTTTCTTGCGCCCTTTCTTTGCTCCAGCCCCATTCTGACATGCTGCCATGTGACATTTGAGTGTGCTGTTCCTTGCAAATCGCTCATGACAATCTGGACACTCATAGGGTTTTTCACCTGCAGACAAACGACGACGTGTATTTACATGCTGGGTTTGATAGTGATAGTTTGATTGATAGTGCAAAATAGTTTCTGCTACATCAACAGCATCGTTGTTTAGTTATTCATTTGTCCTCACCAGTGTGCTTACGCAGGTGTTCCTTAAAGTGGCCGAAGTGGTCGAAGTGCTTCTTACAGTACTCGCACACGTGCACCTTCTTCTGGGGTTTCAGGTTCCGAGATATCTCCTCTGCCTCAAAATGAAAAGAGCTGATATGCTGCTTCAAGGCACCTTCCCGTGTGTACGCTTTCCCGCAGTGGTTGCACACATGAGGCTTTTCTAGCAAACCAAGGTGTGTTTTCAAGTGCTGTTTGAGGTGGTAGTACAACTTGAAGCTGCGGTCACACTTGTTGCAGCGGAACACGTTGTCCACTTGGGAAATCTGGACCTCCACAACCTCTATATTTTCCAGCACCTTAGAGGCAGTCACTGTTTCTTCCTGATACACAAGCTCCTACACACACACACAACCACATACACACACCACAGTGTCAGCAACATCCTTTATCACACAAGTAGTAATATGTGGTCAAATAAACAAAGACATAGACAAGTCACAAATAAAAATTTAACCAAAGAGCTCAGTCTTAAGAATTGATAAAAAAAACAAACAAGAAAAAACAGATCGGTTCAGTTTCGAAACTAAAATCATAACTGTCAAATGAATGAAAGACACTAACAGCCAGACTTTAAAGTAGACTGATTTGTAGAATACAAAATATACAAAATATAAAAAGCAACATCCTAAACTCAATATACCTCTTCTATTCCTCCCCTCTTGATCACCTGAAGTGAAGGTTCCCCTTGCTGATATTTGCTGGTGATGTCTGCAAGCAGAGCCAAGGCAGAGTCATCTGACTGGGTGTTCTTCGCTGCGTCAACCACCTCTTCCAGCCCAGACTCCTCCACTTCAATGGCACCTTCTCCTATCACGTCGATCTCCACCTAGACAACATTGAATATATTTCTTAAAATGTATTGTGAGGCAAAAATACAGGCTTCCTGCATCCATGTGTACATTAGGCTGCTAGAACACAAAACAGCCAAATACAAATTGAATTGTTGGTTTTGTAATCGGACTACATTTATGTCTATAATAACAAACTAACCTGATCCCCTTCCACTGACGGTAGGGATTCTGTGATCACATTAGATGTCTCGGCAATCTTCCTCTTTTTACCATTGTTCTTTGCCGGCACTGATGGATTCTTATTGATTCTGAAAGAGAGGATGAGCTCAATTGAAAACAAATGTACTTTATAATTACCTACAAAGATCAAATGTATTTGCCTCTGGTAATAGGCCATTGTATTAATTCATTAAATCAAGTCAAACAGAGAGGTAATTCAGACGTCTGAGCACTGAGGTATCCATGTATGATGTCTTACTTGTTGTTGAGTGCCTTGATGGCCTCTTGCATCTGGAGGTATTCAGCAGCCTTCCAGACATCATAGGCCTCTTCTTCTCCTGTGACAGCGAGTGTAGCAGTGTAGGTGAATTCCATCAGCTGGCGGAATGCCATGTTACTTACGCCTGTCGAGTGTGACAAAGCAGCATTAGTAAGAAAAAGCTTTTACCTATTACACAATACATTTCACAGTACAAAGTGGAGAAGACACTCAATAGCACCTTCTGCATATCATAATAACAACTAGTACTCTGATGTCCAAGTCTATAAGATAATGAAGGTAATGACACAGTTTTCATATCAGATCACGCATTTCTCAGCTTTCTTGTATTTACTTGAAGCAAAGAGATTTTTACAGAAGAGAAAATACGACAAACCCTCAATCTCCACCAGCGGCTCCTGCGTAAAATCCTGGAAAAATTTGTGGAAAAACTGACTACATGCTGCCAACACTGCTTTATGTGCTCTGAACTGATGCCCTGCAAGAGAAAAAGGGGACATAATTTGCATTGCTGCTCTAATTCCAGGTAACATACAATATGCATCTACATACCATCCACAATCAGAGTAATGTCTGTGAATTGGTCCAGCTGTCTTTGCTCATTAAGTTTATCCATCATGACTTTGTAATGGGCTGGGAACTCACTGCCTCCATCCTCCTCAGCCTTCATCATTCACCTGGTCCTTTTCTAAAATAAAAAGAAATTGTTGTAAAAGATTCCACACCACTGGCGGTAACTTTCTGCTGAAAATCGGAAAACTGGATTGTTTTCCATTACAAATATGCTGAGCTGGACAGAACAGTCGGCTCAAGTCATGGGAGATGCTGCTAACATGATCTGATACTGAACTTGCTGCTAATCTGTATGCTACAAACTGCGAAAATCGTGAAACTTCAAATGTAGGATTTGATTCAAAGTTTGGGGAATGCATGTACCGACAGGACAAATACATCACTGAATTGGACCACCTGTCATGTGACCAACATTAATGTGAGATTTGTTACAATGAAAGAACGACAAATGGTGGTTTTAGGGTCAAACGAGGACCGTATTCACCAGACTCCGGGTATGTGTTGGCTGGACTCGCTAGCACCTTTGCTATGTTAGCTCAATGTCAGCTAACTATCAAGAACGCAAACTAGCCCCGGATAGAAATACTGAACTACCCAGACGATACATTCGATACAATATGCGCTAAAAACAACCAACTCACCAGCATTATATACACCTATGTTATCATTCTTACAATGAGCGGGAGGTAAAATAAACGTATACAATCCCCAGACTGTTTCGATTAACGGGCCTCCTAGCATGCTCGCCATTTCGTGTTTGACAATCAAAAAGCATTACGTCATCAAACCGCGCATTAAAATACACTTTTCCCAGACAGATTGCCCGATTTCAGCCCCCATGGATTAAAATAAGCGACGGTATACGCCAATGGACATACCTCGGGTTTAGTTACGATGCTTAAAAAAGTTGTTGTGCGATAATATTTCCTTCGACCCCTGTAGAACTGTGCAACCCTCGTTGCTGCAAAGAGGGCGGTCGCTACAGCACCAGGACTCGGCTTCCCAGAAGTCCTTGCAAACACAGGGACGCCTCGCGCCGTTGCTTGGTGACAGGGGAGCCTGACAATGATCGATCCAATGCAGTACTCAAATACAGATTGACTGATAAAATACACTCTTTGGAGGATGATAAGCTTCTTCTTATTCTATCATAAAACTTTTTTCTTCTCAGTATGGTTCGTTTAGCCTTGTTTTACTAATTTTTCCAAAATTTACTTGCAACTTGCAACAGTTGAAGTATCAGATGCCAAAAACAAAAGGTAAAAAAGGCTTTTTTTTATGGACATTGTGGGATGAGGATGTGTGGCTCATGCAGGTCAACCTGACCTGATAAAGAAGACTGTATGGTGCCAGACACAGTAAATGAGTTACACTTCAGTTGTTAAACTAGTTCTGGCAGGACACTCAAGATCATGTCACATTCTGTTGCGTGAGCAGGCAGCTCCTCACCACAGTTGCATCGGATGTAAAACAGTAAGCTGCATCATCTTTGGCCACATGTAATTAAAATCCCTCATTATACATATGTGCAACACAAATTGAACCCACTCCATATATCCTGAAGCAGCTTGTGTAGTGTGTAGTTTGAGAGATGCAGTCACATGCCACATACAGTGTGCGTGATCAATTGAATGAGTTCACTTCAGCTGTGTTTGCTTGAAGTTTGCCGGCAAATGCTGAGCACAATCCTACCCGCGGCCCCTTGTTAACGTTTTCTTGTTCAAAATGTAATTGCACAATAGTTTTTGCACAACTTGCACTTCGATATTAAAGTCTGCAAATACTTCGATTGAGTCACAACGCAAACGTACAATCCTCAGGCCACACATGACCTAAAGCAGTCATTAAAAAGTCAGGTTGAAAAGTGCTGACGTTAGCATAGAGGGGTTTTCATACAGAAAGACCTTTAAAACCTGAATAAAGTGTTGACCTAAGCAGACAGTAGAATCTGAACTTTGTCCTGCTTTCAGACAGGAAAACAACAGTCAGAGTATAAAAGGGGGAGCATTGAGGGAGGAGACTTGTTTTTGTTCAAGGAGCTGCAGCAACACAGAGCTGTGAAGAGGGAATCTTTTCAGTTTTCGGGTGAGTGTTGCAAGATTCATTACCTTTCATGCTATAATTTTTGAAAAGACAGCGAGGAAAGGTTTTGCAGTCTGTTTTACAGAAATCAAATGGATAAATGGCAACACAGTATATGTTGGGCTCTGCAACGGACATTTAAATGTAATTAAGGGAAAGAATGGCATCTATAGTTCACCTTTCCACTCTCCACATTTGTTTTTTGCGTTCTTGCATGTATTCGTGGCGTTTTTGATTCTACTTTTCTTTACATGGTTAACACATTCAGAGACACTATGAGGAAAAAGTGTTGGAGAATGTCCGGAGATGTTTACCTCACTCTGACCTTTTGTACAATCCTCTGCTGAGTTAAAGCTATTATTCTCTCCTCCCACTGTCTCCTCTTTCATGCCCCCCCCTCCCCTGTGTGATCTGCAGATTTGGGGCTTTGAGGAGGCGCCACAGAGATGTGGGTGTGCCTCAGCCTGCTCCTCACTCTCTGTCTGCTCCGTGGGGGCGGGGCAGAGAGTGAGGGGGGTGGGCCCCGCTGTGAGCTGCCACCATCCTGGAGCATCGGGGCAGAGGAGCCCATGAAGGGTGTGATGGGACGGGTGACAGTGGTCGCTCTCTTACAGGCCAGCTGACTCTTCTGTTTGGTGCAGGCATCCAGGTACGGGCCCTTTTCCTGTGAGCCAGTAACCACCTCTGGCTTTCTTCAAGAAAAAAGAAAGAACAGAATTTTGCATAACCCAAAAGGTCATAAACAGCCTGTCTAGTTATGAAGTAGCCAGGTCAACTTCATGGCCCATTCCGCCTGTCAAGCTGCCAGAAAAGTACGAGAACTAGTCCCCAACAGGGATGCCCCAACCAGTCCTCTGTTTTAGATGACAGCCTGCTCCTACTACACATGACCACCTGAATAAATCTCTGTGAAGTTCTTCAGAGGCCTGACAATGAGTTTCTGATCTGAATCAGGTGTGTAGGACCAGGTGACATCCAGAACCTGCAGGATCGGACCCCTGCCACAATACTACAATGTTCATGGTGGCAGAGAAGAATCGCCTTGATTAAAAGAAATGCCTGCATTTTTAACATCAATATTAGCTCACACTATTACAACAAAAGAACACACCCTTCAAACCTACAACCCAGAGGGCTCATCCTACCTATAGTAGCTGTCAATTTATGAAAATAATGATAATACAACTTATCAGCAACAGTCCTGAGATTTTAATAAATGAAAATTTAAAAAAAAAAACAGTGTCATGGGATATTGACTCTTGATGTCTGATTCGCCACCTCTGTGCAGAATGGATGGCTTGCGCCAAAAGCTGGAGAGTCAGGGTCTGCGAGGTGTGAGCTACATGGTCATCAACCACCAGGGGGAGCAAGCACAGCGTCTGCACCCTATGTTGGCCCAGAGGCTGTCTGAGAACATCACACTCTACAAACAGGACGGGAGCCAGCCTGATGTCTGGCAGACACTGAATGGAGAGAAAGACGACTTTCTGGTTTACGACAGGTTTGTTACCTGGATTTGCTCACGTGTATTCAAGAAAAGATCTCACAGTGGTTTTCCATTCGTTTACCATCAGGTGTGGGCGTCTCACCCATCACATTTCACTTCCATATTCCATCATTGGTAACGGCCATATTGAAGGTGCGATCAAAGACGCCTACTGCAAGCACACATGTGGAAACTGTGAACATGAGGTACTGTAACTGCAGACATATACCGCCACAGTTCCCAGATAACAATGTTGGTAACACTGAAAACCTGATCTTCCTTTTCTGTTTTTCCCTCAGAGTGCCGAGACCCCAGAAGAGTGTAAACAGTCAGATGCTAACAGTGGTCCAGCAGTATCATCAGGCACTGAACATGGTCAGAGTCATGGCCATGGGCATGGACATCACCATGGGCATGGGCATCACCATGGGCATGGCCACCATGGTGACCACCTGGGATTTCCACCCCCTGGTGTCAGCCATGGCCACGGTCATCATCATGGTCGTGGTGGACAACAGGAGCAGCAGCACTTAGATTTGCACCAGATTCAGCAAGCAGCGTACATGCACCAGGGGGCACAACCTTTGGTGCAGCGGCCTTGAGTGGCTGGGAAAGCTAGGTGAAAGTCACAGTACAGCTGACAGTGGACAGCAGGCTCTGACAATGAAGCCTCTCCCAAGGCCAGGTGATGCTGACACTGACGGCGGCTGTTTGGCGAGGCAGGAAGTGAGCAGCCAGTCGGTCTCTGACACTGTCATGAAGCACTGCCCAACTCCTGACAGTGACACGGACTGATTGGTGACGCGTCCAATGACGTAAGGGAGACGTGACAGTGACGCTCACCTCCTTCCAGCTGACAGCAGCCGCAGGCAGCCCAGTGAGCCTGACCCCCAGGTGTTGTGAGCTGAGAATGAGAGCAACTGTAAACTGGCTCTGATATCAATCTAATATTAATGCCAGCCACTAACCTGAAGGGAGAAGTAGGGTTGTTACCAACAAGTGTTGCCCTGAGAAAGGATGTGGCAATCACAGACTCCATGGACCAGATTCAGACCAGCGTCACACTCTTTGGCCGTGTCATTAGGTGCACCTGTACAATGTAACGCAATCCATTACAACAGCTCTGTCATGATTTCCACTTTTCTGAAGCTCAGCAGTGTGAACTTTTTGTTGACGGTGTCAGAAAGGTACCAATTCTACTTCCTGTTAATTACTGAGGTTGTGGTGTGTGGTGGTGCTGACTGCACTATACAGAAAGGTGTTTCTAATATTCTGCCTCCGTCATGCACGTATTTGAGTATAATGTCCAGTTTAACACCACTGCGAACCACACCCTCAGTAAGAGACATTGGGGTTAAACTGTTACCTCCCTGACAGTGTGAATAAAACAGAACATTGTTATCGTCATAGAGGCAGAAATCATGACAGAGCTGTTGTGATGGATCACGTGAGACTGTACAAGTGTGCGTGTCGGAAAACGAAGGCAGATAAAATCACAGACTCGTTAAATCTGATTCAAATTTGGTCTAAAAGAAGAAATATTTTCATCTGCCTGCCTTCCCATCATGACTGTCAGTGGTTTCTTTCATCCTTTCTTAGGAGTGTATTCTGTTGTTATGTTCATGAATTCCTTTCTCCATTTTGATCTCTGCATCCTTTATGAAACCAGGCGCAGAAACTACGCTCTAGTGGCGTCTGTATGATGTCAGGCAGGAGAGATCGGAAGAGAGCTGTTCACAAACATGATAAACACGCAAAATATTGCAATTCAGTTTCACTGTGTGAATCAAAAAGAAACACCAAACAAAGAACTAAAGAGTAGACATGAATTACATTGTAAATTGGCAGAAGAGAATGCAATCATGACATTTATTATGGGTTTAATCAGAAAACACAGGCCCATTTAAGGATCCAATTTCTCGTAAACCTAAAATTCGTTTGTAGCAATGACATGTTTCTCCGTCGAGCACGCTATTGTTCCCCAGCCCATGAGCACATAGTTTAAATTTATTTTATCTTTCACTTGATAAAGTCCACAAGCTCCACCAAGTCTTGGGTGTTTTGGGGTTTCATTTAATCACTTCAAACCTGCACATTTATTTTATTTTATTTTATTTCCATTCAATATTTGTTGTGCAGATTGCATGTTACACACATATTTTACACAAAGTGATGTGATAAACACGGGAAACGATTGTGAATGACAGCAGGAATACACTCTGTGCTCAATGACGGTTTCTGTGGGAAGATAAACAGGGACCCTGAAATCTGATGCTTGCACAGAGCTGTATGAAGGTTGTCTAAAGGTTTGTAAAACATAACAAAGTGGAATAAAGTTGATTGCATCGTTTTTTCTTTGTGTGTTTCTGTCAATAAAGATCAAGTTGAACTTTAAATACTGAGACTATTGAAAGTAGCTGTCCAATATGGAAGGGGTGGTGTGAGTGTGCGTGTGTGTGTGTGTGTGTGTGTGTGTGTGTGTGTGTGTGAATTGATGATTAGCTACTTTTAGAACTGTTTCTTTCTAAAAGTGTATATTATTATGTCTGGTTCATATATTCATTGTGGTGAGGAGTTTTTTTTTTTTTTTTTAATTCTATTGATTCTTTGTTGCAGGAAGAGATGCTTGTGATATTCTGTTTACATTATTATCAAATGTCAAATATTTTAATTTGCTAATCCTTCATTTTGTTTAGTTATTACTCTGTTTGTTGTATTGAAGATGTGTTTAATATTTATTACATATATCTGAGTGATGCAGAGTTTAGAGGGACAGGTAGGGGACCCGAATGCACCGTAGTGGGCATATGATTTCTTTCTTTTTTTTATTTTCTGACAGTGATGGAGAGGCAGCATGACATCCTTTTATTCCTTTGCCCGTTTGCCAGCCATGGATCACAGAAATTACACAAAACTGCAATGACGTGAACCGGACATTCATCTTCTATCCGCTGTGTTCATAGACACCTACTACAAGAACACAACTTGGTGCAGTAGTGCTCTTTGATTTTAGTTGAATTCATGCACTCTTGATATTAATTTTTTGGATTGTCATTACTTCCACTCATTCCACTCATGCTGTTGATGTTTTACAGTCCAAAAATATTTTGAACAGCAGATGGCGATCAGGTCCACAAAATAGTTGAATGTTGCTTGAACTTGCTGGTCCCTCTCAACGGCTTCATATTCGATCCTCGATCCGCAATTATGTGTATTCACAGATAAAACACATAATCAATGATCTTTTAGCCTTCGTCTCCTTTATCTGTCCGTAAGGGCTGGCAGGGGGTAGTGTCACATGCAAAAACAACATCCATGTTTTTTTTTTTAACCATACAGGCTGACCTGGCCAAAAAGTTAACATATTCAGTTTGATGGAATTGAAGACCTTTTTTTTTTTTTTTTAACTTTGATGAGTGTTTCTTCGCTTTTTCGACGTATTATCAGTATTAGTGTTTTGATGTGCCTCCGATGCAACACATATGGCTATTTCACCACTACTATGTGGCTTTACTGATAAAAATAGAAAAGTCAACACCCATATCCCTGACGATTTTTAAAAAATGTTTATGTCTTATGTAGCGGTCTTGGTTAATAACAAATGAGTCACCAGCAAAAACAGGGTCAATATCCAGTTATTACTTGTCCAATGATGTCAATAGAAATCCTGCAGGATTGTCTTCAGAAAATGTAACAACCCCTCCTTGGTGTAATAAATCTGTATTGCCTGTCGAACCGTGTGTCTGCAAAGGTCAACAAGCAAGCGGATGTAATAAATGAGGCCAAGGTGGACTGCTTGTGTGGGCATAATGGGGCTGAAGATTCAATACAGGGGAACAGTGACTTATGGGTAATTACCTGCAATGTCCTGAGAAGAAGAGCTGTGAGTGGCTGTATCTCTGATTCAATCAGCCCCACACAGGGCAGCGCAGTACACAGCCTCTGTCTTAATTGTCCAATAAGCTTTCACCCCGATGCACAACTGCTTCTGCAGCCCTTTCCTCTCCTCTTTCTCGAGTAGCAAGCGAGAGAGAATAACACACTCATTCACACAAAGTGCATCTGTGTTGCTTACAAACAAGTCTGCTCTCTCAGCCACACAGCCACCACACATGCTTCCCATTTCCTCTCTCTCTCTCTCTCACACACACACACACACACACACTAATCCTTCAACCACAGTGGTCTGTACTTTACCTTCATTAGCATCCTTCTCTGCCTCTGGTCTGACCTTTGCTGGTGTCCACAGCACAGTTGGCAGTCAGTTGATGAGGTCTTAAGCACAGTTCACTGGGCTACATTTAATATTAGATTCACCACAGAACACAACAGTTTACAATCGTGACATGACCTTGATGACTCAGTTGGACCTAATGTGTTTAAATCACATTTGTTTCTCCATTGACAACATGATAATGGCATTAACCAGTCACATATTTCTAACTCATAGAACAGGAGCATGAAGATACTGTATGTCCATTTATTGTATTACATGCTGAAAGCTGAAACCTACAACATCGAAGAAGCTGGTGAGAAAAGAATATCAGGTGTCACAATTACTGTTGACCTCAAGCAAGACAGCAACAAAGTAGGATTGTCGTCCATTAGTCAGACATTAAAATTGTATTAAATCATGAATTTGGTAAATTATGCAGTCATGTTTGACACACTTGTGGCAGCAATGTGGTTGTATCCACATGTTGAAAGAGCTGTTCATGCTTTATGAGCCTGGTTGTCAACTTGAAGAGAATAACAGCCCACACATTACTCATTCAGCTACAGTCACATAAGTTGAGGGGGGGTCATCCCAGGCTCTGAGCAGACAATAAATAACATAATACAGAATGGAGCCAATGAAACAGAAACAAATGGAGAAAAGGCTGTATACAGCAACGCCCACGTCACGAATTTAACAAAAACACATTTGCCAAACACTCGTTTCTCTGATAAAGTGTAATAGCCAGGATGAATTCCAGCCCTCAAGAATATTTCCAGGCTTAACAAAGTGTCCAAAGCAACATTTTGACTGATTCAAAACCACAAAGCTGGAGGCCAGAACACATAATTATAGAAATACTTGTTAAAATACACCGTGGAGCAAAAAAAAAATGCTGAAAGTGGGAGAAATTAGAAAAGAATGTCTGCAGTATAACTATTTCACTCTGCCTATATTTCCTCATGAGCACATCTATCTTGTCTATTTCTAAATTCAAAGCGTAGACGACTCCATTACAGTACATAAATCGACCAATTAGGAACTGTAAATACATCCTATGAACATGAACTGTGTCAAATGAAGGTTTCCTCATTGACAGTTTATTACGCTGAATAAAAATAAAAATAATAATAATCAAACATTTTACCAGTTTTACCAGAATACATCGTCTTGATTTAGACTACGATACAAAATATTATCTGAAGGTCTGCTATCAGTGGACAAAGTGCTTGCTCGAAAGTGTCTGTGACATTATCAAACTGTTTTTTTTTCACAACCTTAAGAACTTGTGAGAAAGATGTAGAAAGTAAACAACTGTACAGTAAGCTCAAACAAAAGCATTTCCCAAAATTGTCAGCCTTCCATGGAATCATGGGGGGGGGGGGTTCAACAAAACACCCATTTAACAACTTGTCCTTAATTGAATTGTATAATTCCAGTTTGCACACGTTCACGATCACCAAGGTAAAAGGGAAACAACCTTTTCTTATCCTTCATATACACAGAGAGGCCTCTGGGGATCTTTGGATGGGCGGGGTGTGAGTGACACTTTTGACTTAACAACAATGTTGATTCTATTTCACTGTTTATATTGTGATCATATATATATATACAGTATATATGTGTACACACACAGACGTTACTGCAGGTCAGGAACAGAACACTAAGCAAGAGTAACACGGCATATTCACATTTCTCTGTCTTTTATGGATTTTGTTGTCACTCTCCTTTTTTCTTTGTTGTTGTTGTTGTGTTGTCTCGTTGTCTCATATGGTGACGATGCCTCAATGACAGAGACTCATTCTCCGACCCACTGATGGAAACATCCACTGTGTTGCATCACAGTCACACAAATGCATACAGCCTCTATTAGCTTATGCTCATTTAGCTTATTGTAGACGGGATGCATGCAACTCTATTAATCCCAAGCATTTTGTCAGCGTCTTCGATCTGGATTCATGGGATGAAAACTGCTTGAAACCTTCACAGTCTCCTCTGAAAGCTCATCTGCTCTGAGAGCTCATCCACACACACCGTACAATAGAATAAATTCATCAGCCATCTTACTGAAAAATAATGTCCTTACTTTTGAACAGGGTACTTGTTGGGAACCCTAATTATATACAGACATATAATTTGTTCATGCACGCACCCACTCAGAGGCACTCTGAATTCGCACATTCAGCATTTTTGTTTTGGAAATTGTTGTTGATTGCCTCCGACAAAGAGATTGCTGCAAGGTTTCTCCAAATCTAAAATTACAACTGAACAATTAAATTTAAGCCTTTCAGGGCCTCCATTCATCTCCACTCGACAGAGCAACGTTTAGTTGAGTTGTTTTTGTGTGTTTTTGTTAACAGGCTTGTACCACTTTATCAACTGAACATGAATTGTCTGAATATAAAAATTAAGAACATATATTCTATATCAGTACATACCTAGCTATCAGCCATCATACATTTTATGGCTTTCTTACAAGGTGTAAACATTGTTTGAGAAGAGTTACTTTTCTATTTGTGAGTATGTTGGGGGATTTTTTCATTTGAGGATTTTTACAGCAGAACACCAACAAATCGCAGTGTTTTTCAAAATGCACAATTATGTGAACACAGAACCACAACGGCCAAGAAAGAGCCAACACAATCACTGAAACAGGTCGCTAACACTGTGTACTTGGCCGATAACGTGAGTATAAATGCTTGCTAATTACAGCTAAGTACATACTTTCACATTCTTTAAACTTATTCCAGTCGCTGTCCCTGAAATATCAGACATATCCTAAACATAACCACTGACGGTGTGTGTGTGTGTGTGTGTGTGTGTCCTGCTGACCTGTTAAACATACAGTCCATTTTTCACATGCCCTTGAGCAAGGCACTTCGTGACACGATTGTGTTCCTCTGCCGTTTGCACTGCGCGGATCTTGGCAGTGAACGAATCTCACTGCATCCCCCTCCCTTATTGCAAGCGCAGTGTTTATAAATGATGTGTGCTCTCAACACGACGCACAATGAAAAAAAGAAAGGTGATGAGCTCCCGTAACACTTTGTACACCATCAGTCTGCAGTGTTTCCATGTTTGCAACTTCCCTTCAACATGTTGTTCTTCTGTCAGCGTTTCCTTCATCAGAATCTTTGCTTATTCACGTCCCCTGAAGAAGAAAATAAAAAGGACACAATACGTCGGGGCTTTGCTGTTGATGACTTACACTGTCCTGATTGAACCGGTCCATCCGTGTGCCTCTGCGCTGCGTCGTTCCATTAGGATTTTCACCTGCAGACTATCTCTGAATCATGTTACCTATTCAACGCAATATGAACAGTATAACAACTGCACAACTCTCTTTAAGCAGTACGTTAGGATGGCGTATTTCATATGAAAATATATCTCTTGTGAAACACTCATGACATGGTGGGATTAAAAAAAGAAGAAAAAAAAAAAGCAACCGAGTGTTTTTGAACGGGACGTATCGCTCAATGCACTTGAAGGTAAAATCGTTTCATGGTGAGAGGTTCCCCAGCAGGTCTGGGGTGATGTACCCTACAGGCCTAGCAGTACAAGCTTTGAGGTGGTTTTGTGGCAGGCATGGAGGTGGAGAGGGGAGGGGGGGCGGGGGGGAGCAGT
>CAAKHB010002979.1:65881-77749 GCA_901007665.1 Aeoliscus strigatus | reverse complement strand
TTGAGCAGCAGACTTTGCTGACTGTTCAGCTCTTGTACCACTGTGTAGTCTGCAACGGGGGCAAATAACTGGGGTTGGGGAGAGTCAGGTGAGATGTAGGGTGACAGAGTGTCGTCTCTTGTGGTGGCTGTTTGCGTCTCCACCTGCTGGGGGTTTATGGATTGACGCCCCTCTTCAGACGTGGCGGAGTGAGAGGGAGCGATGATCTGCCGGGCGTTGCTCTCTGTAGTGTAACCGCTTCCGTCAGGATCCACGACCATTAACTGAAACTGCAGCGCTTTCTGCTTCTTTTCAGTCTCTTCGTTGGCCTCGCTGGCTTTTCCTGTCTTCTGTGCTTCCTCTTTAGTGGACGTGATACTTTCCTGGATTCGGAGTTGCTGGCCAGGAGACAGCACCACGCCTCCGGAGGGCATCACATTGCTGACCTGGGCGTAGAAGTCTGTATTGACCCATGTCTGGGGGCCTCTGGTTTGGGTGTGGACGACGGGTGTCTCTGAACGAAGGCCACTTTCAGCTTCTTTGTCGTCGATCTGGCCTGGCAGCACTGTGGCCATCAGCATTAGGGTGTCTTGGTCGGGCAGATTTGGGTCATAGCAACTACCTCGGCACGAGTCGTCATCTGGGAAGCTGGTGCACGTGGGAACAGAGGAAAAGAAATTCATATTTACGGCACTGAATCCGACACCTGCAGATGAGGAACTTGTGCAGTACCTGACGGCATTGGAGCAACCTGTGTTTGCATTGTGGCTGACGGGTTGGGAGAGCCCCAGGAGCCTCTGCGTGTCGGAGCTCTGGTTGTCCTCCTTCTCCCCAGTGTCTGGATCCTTTGCATCCACCTCGATGAATTCCACCCAGGGTTCGTCCTCATAGAAATCCTGTGCGTACAAGGGCAGGCCACCCATGCCTCCGCCGCTCAGGAAAATATTCAGCTCCTCCAGCTTTCCCTTCTGGGTTTGGACATCAGAATGCAAAGAGGCAATGTGATAGTAAATAAACAAGTACCTGGCTGGCAAAAAGGAGGTATTTTGTGTTTTGCCTTTGTGTGATCACAAAATAGTAGCATTATTTTTATCTACTCCTGTCGGGTTGTAATGAGGACTTATTTTCGGGGAATTGGGCTCATTTCGCTCAGAAGGGAGAAAACCGGAACCAGCGCGTCCAACGCACATAGCTGAAGTAGGACCCGCGTCATGTCCTTGTTTACGTCAACAAGCAAGAGTACCTTGATGCGTTCCCATTATGTATGATTACACTTATCTATTCCACACACAATACACCGGTTAATAAGTAGGAGGAGGGACTCCATGACCTAACGTGTCTCACTCTGTCTTCACTGAACATGACCATTGGACTTTCAGGTAAACAGCAGCTGGTTGCTATTACCGAATGCTGTGAGTAATTTCACAGCATATGTGCACTGGTTTATCTCCTAAGATATTTCCCTAATTATGGATTGACTCAGCAATACCACGTCTGGACAAAGGCAAGAATAAAATGGAATTCATACAAATTATAGCAATATTTACATATTTTACATATCAGTTTACATATTGACAGACATACACCCTGACTGACTTAGCTGAGAGTACTGGACCGGTGTTTTTTTGCAGAGCTGATGAAAAAATGATTAAATATTAATATGTAATTAAGAAATATACAAGTCCACATGTTCCTCCTGCATGGTTCTCTTCTATTTAACGATGTTCTATTAAATTTGTGGACTTCAAAAAAGCCTAGTCATTAGAAACTTGCCCGTGGTGTGATTCTTCTGGGGAGTTTTAAGTCGGATCAGCTGTTGGTACGTAGACCGTCCAAATAATTGAGAAACTTATCATGCTATGCTTTTTTAAAAAACTCATACATCTCTGAAGCACAGAAAAGCAACGACAAAGACATACTGTAAATGTACCTTTAACAACTCTGGATCGATCCCTTTAATTTTTGGCGCTGGAACTGGCGGCAACAGCACCATCATTAATCTGCAAGAATGCGGATATGACAAGATGCAGATCTGGACACATTTCAATGGTATCGGTGGAACACAGAAGAAGAGAGTTCATACCGGTGCTGCAGAGAGACAACTAACATGAGCAGTAACAGGATGCCCAGGATCCCAAATATGAGAACCAGCGTGAAAGTCTCTGCAAAATACCACAAAACATTATCATCACAATTGTGACGAGAATGTTCAACACTCACTGCGTCACCTTTCACCCATCTTACCTGTACTGGGAATCTCAGTCACTTGAATATAAATGGATTCGCTGAACTCTCCAAACTTAACAAAGGCCCTCATCTTGCAGCGGATGTGCACTTCATATTCCTTTCCTATTTGCAGACCGTAGATTGTCTGCTGGGTGAGTGGCTGGATCTCCAACTGGTGCACAGAGACACGGATGAGGACAACAAACTGGCTGCGTTTTGACTGATCTTTTGTCTAGCTGGCTGAGGTGTGTAAACAAGGAGACACGTTGGGACGAGAGGCGCAAACACACATCTACCATACAGTCGACCAAGGATATTCAAAGCTTTAGTTGTCAGATTTGCAAGCCAGGCAGTAATGAATATGAGCCTGCACAAGGTCCCATGTCCTCTGACCTGAAAATCCCTCCCATAACTTCCTTCAGAGAGCCTGCGTTTTCCCAGGAGACCTTGCTTTGACTTCCAGTGCCTTGCCAACAAAGCAACACTGCTATTTCGCCACTCGGGCGGGGGGGGAGGGGAAAGGAAACACGAGCCTCGGAGTCCTGACCTTCCTACTATTTACTTTGAAGACGGTGCATGAGTGTTTGCGTTGGTGTGAGCTTGTGCACACGCACAAAAGTATTTCGGGTTTTAAGATGTGTGTTTACATGTGTCAGTACGTGAAAGTGTGTGTCTTCCCATAAAAGAAGAACGAAAGGAGGGAAGGAGTTAAAGAGTCACTAAAAAGACAAGACTCACTGCCTCCCAGACTGTGGAATTTCTCTCTCTGTACTGGATCTCATACTCGATGCGCATCCAGCCGATGCTCGTGTCTGCAGAGGGTGGTGGCTCCCAGTTGACCATGACATCATAATTCTGCCCGG
Source organism: Aeoliscus strigatus (assembly GCA_901007665.1). Classification (NCBI taxonomy): domain Eukaryota; kingdom Metazoa; phylum Chordata; class Actinopteri; order Syngnathiformes; family Centriscidae; genus Aeoliscus; species Aeoliscus strigatus. The sequence continues at coordinate 74,681 of CAAKHB010002979.1, read as the reverse complement.
AGGGACTTGCATCCAGCCGGGTCCAGTTAAGTGACACTGGGGGGTCAGGGCGTACTGCAGAGACAGATGAACAGCAGCATTTTTTTTAAAGGTATTTGCAGTACTTGGTGACACTACTGACTAAAGTCTGCAAAGTCTTTGTTCTGATAAAGAAAAAGTTGAACTCCTATGTGATAGTTTGCATCAGTTCATATGCAGAAAACCTGATTACGAACCAATGTTTTCCACAGTAAAGCAGTCGCTGTCACCGATATAGGTGACGTTGTTTTGGCCACGCAGCTGCATGCAGTAGGGGATCCAAATGGACGTGTGGTTCACATCGAAGAAGCACTCTCGCTTTGAGTAGACATACTCTGGACACTCTTTCCATTCACTTGAGGGGGACCTGAGGAAAGGATGAGACAATAGTTGAGAGAGAAGAATAAACATCCAGCGTGTTTGTAATACAGAGTACACTGCAGTATAATTACAGCATTTGCTTGTCTCTGCCTGCACAAAGGCAAAAAATGTTGCACGTCCAGCTGAAGCGGACTCCAACTTACTCTTTCTTAATGTAGAAGACTCTCAGTGCTCCAGGGGAGGACAGGTTGTGGAAGCTACCCGGACTCCACCTGCAGCGAAATGTCACCATGTCCCTTGATACGCACTCTGTGAAATGAGGTTCCAGGGGAGCTGAGAAACACAAGTAGAAGAAAAGATCAGAACCGATTGGATCAGTCGGGTTTTTATTATGTAGCAGTGACACAGGCACACCGTGGAAATAATCCCCATATACGCCACAACTGATGCACAAGCACTGTTTTTTTTTAATCGTGCTGTAATTTCCCCCAGTATCCATCTGTCTCAGCTCAGTTCCCAATGTTATTCCTACAGAGGGCGAGATGTATCGATGTCATGAATATCTTACCTCTTAAACCCTTACTCCACTACACGAGCACAAAACAGAGCAGGAGAGAGTGAGGGAGCATGTCAAACCCAACTACAACATATCTGTCGGAACACCTTGATTGTCAGAATGCCTTTGTGGCGCGTGACAACATGTATGAAGAATTTCAACCGCCGGCTGGAACAACAGGTGCTAAACTCAACTGTTGTAGAGCGATGGGAAAGGAAAGAAAGAGGGAAAAAACTTTGGCATTTTAGTTAGTTCGTAGGTAAAGATGTGAACAGCAGCGGGAGGATCTTAATATTTTTAGAAGGAAAATAGTCTGATGAATGTCTTTGAACTGAAGTGATTCCAGTCGAGATATTTCTTGCTGCAGCAGTCAAAGATCGCTTCTTTTTTTTGCTGAAAAACACAAACTGGCAGAACAAGGCAGGCCCAGTGTGTATCACCTATTCCTTTCTTTTGTGTCATCCTCTCATATTTTCTGTAATTACACTGACATCCATTCCGCTGCCAGATGTTTAGATAAAATTCAGACAGGTCTGTTAACACTTCTCCAAAGTGTTAAAGCTGATAGACACATAGGCGGCATAGATTATGTGCATTTGAAACAGAACTTATTCATCCTCCAAAGCCCTCAGATGTGTGTCGGCATCTGAGCGGAAAAACAACACGCTGAGAAATTGAGCTGTGCCGTACTTCATTCAATATGTCTTTACGACCTATGGATCTAGCCACGCTCGTTTCAAACCATCACCTCATTTCTCCTTTGCCCCACCCCGAGGCCCTGACTCAGCCCTTTCCACCTCTCCTTTAGCACCCCGTTCCCCCTAGAACCTCCCTCTTCTGTCAGGGGGGCAGTTTCTCATCTAGAGTCCATGGCTTTGGTGCAACCATAAATAAGCAACTGGAGGTATCATTGATTTCTGCTCCACTAGCTCCCTGGCAGCGCTCTGGTCTCACTGGCTACGATGTGATAAACACAAAGCATGGAATTATACTCAGGGCAGGGGCGAGCAACAGCTTAGAACATCTTTTGAATTTATAGTTTTGTGTTTTTTTATTAAAAGCTGCATAGAATTAACCACACTAGTCAGACTATTCATGTGTTAAATTGCTTCATTTCAGTGGCATGCCAGTGTAACCTCAGTCAGTCCACGACCCCGATTCCCCCTTGTCGTTCCCAGATTACCGCCCATCATTTTCTGACACACCGTGGCTGGTTTGCAGAGCTTTGCTATGTCAACTTAGCCCCCTCCCCCATTCAACAAATTCCAGCTGCCAAAATCAAATACTTTCTTGCAGATACAAGACGTAATGAAGAGCTACAGCCAGAAAGATTTCAGGATGGAGGAGCAGATAAACATACCTCTTCATTATGACTCCATACAATGCTACTACCTGCGAGTCACTTTTCATATGTAATATTGAGATATAAACTCATGCATGCAAAACAAAATACACATGATACATTGCTAACTCATGTTGGGGTCTAAGTTGAGTGTGTGAATTACTCTGTATTGGTATATGTAGGTACCAGACACCAGGGATTCAATGGAACCCCATCCAGGTGTCTTCAATGTTAAAATAAAAAGAAATACAAATAATAATACTTATAATAATTTCCAATTGCAGGCACATGAGGCTGAGTGAAAATGTGTTTGACGATCCTGTGAAAGTTCATCTCTCCATAAAAAAATGAAGTCCTGCTGGAGTCTAGCAGGGGTGGGGTGTTAGTCATTTAAAAAAAACAACAACTTGTTTTTGAAACTTGTCTTTTCACCTGTCTTCTGTGAACACACTAGCAAAAGAACCAGTCAGGTTGTGACTGGATAATGAGTCAGCAGGCAACATCTTGTCAGCTCGCCAGAGGCGTAAAGAGAGAATGAAGCTCCCTCAACCGTTGTTATTATTAGATAAAGAAAAATGTTAATCAAGAGAAATTATGGTTTCAGTCTGTTCCTGGGCCGTGTGTCCTTGAGGCACGTGTACCCAGTGAAGTGTGTTTGCACGCCGGAGCAGTTCACATAGCTCTAACAGCTCCACAGAAACTGTAAGAACAGCCACTGACCACAATTCAGTGTATTTAAAGAGGAACACTTGAACATAGGGACGTTGAGTTACAGCGTAACAGTCTGATCGATGTGCACCTGAGCACATGTGAGAGTTGCAGTTTCAGCATTGGGAGGCTGAATCTTGCCTGTACCTGCCAGCTGCCGTTTGCATGCTCAGTGGTTGAAAGCCTTCGGCTGGAAGGAGAACAACTCATTTTGTGTGTGTGTGTGTGTGTGTTTGTGTACTCAGCCTGACTGTCCACATGTGTCTGATGGCTACTCTGAGCTCATGCTGATAAACAGACATACAGAGGAGCTAGGAAACCACCTCGTCAACTCAGAGCCAGCGTCGGCCATTAAGATTTAAAATGAACTGAAGAATGTAAATAAAGCCCTCTGTCTCTAGCTGGCAAAGGCTTGTGAGAACAGAGCATCCACCATTTATCTGTTACCATGGTGTGAAATAGCTAATGAGGCGATGGCGCTTTAATTTTCCACCTTCCAGCGCGCGTACAGATTTCAGAAGTTAATGACGCTTCAAAAGGGGAAGGACAGGAGAGGCAGACAGTGGTGAATGTGTGTGTATGCAATATGAATGAATTCTTTACAAGAAGGATTTAAACTCATACGCATCTAATACGCCACACCATATTTATACAGTGTGGCGTATGTGTGTATATGTAACACTGGAACTTTATTTATACAGTGTAGTTTGTGTACATGAGTGTGTGTAGGGTAAACACACAACTTTATTAATAGTGTTGTTTAAACATGCATGTGTAGTGTAGTAGTGTAATTACATTTATGGTTATTTATGGTTGTTTACAGTGTGTCACTGTCCTCGGGTCCTTTGGGAAAGTTGTCACTGTCTCTGGGGTAGTACAGGCGGATTTGAAATGATGTACATCAGGTGAAACTTAACCGTCAATCAAGTTTAAACCAACACCTGCAGCATAGTCTAAGCTGGAATTTCAAGGATGTTTTTTTTTTTGGTTTGGTATGAATGAAGTCATTATCCTTTACTAGGATACCTAAGAGCCAACTGACGATGTTGCGGTTTCTTCTCTTCTTTTCCCGTCATTGAGATGTCCAGAGGACTTTGCCACTGGACTTTGGAATTGAGCCTCAATCACGCTGTAACATACATGTCGACTATTCCTGCTCGTTTGACAGATAGGCAATAATAAAACGGATGCAGGGCTGTGAAAAGAAAACGAATGTGAGACGTTCACGTTCTGAACAGAAAACAAACAGAATAAACAAGGGAAATCTGTGTGATGCGTCAGACAACCGTTCTTTAAAATACTTTATTATTTGCATTTGATCCGGTTTAAAGTTGCAGGTGCAGTCGAGACTCGACTACTGCTACTGTCAGACTGATATTTCCTCTCTCCAATCAGAGCAGAATCTTGCTGCTAAAATGCTGTTTCGACGTACTGAGAGGATTGTACTCAGATGCATATGTTTGAAATGAAGAGTGGACATCTTCAACCACACTGCAGGAGGAGTTTTTCCTCGTACTTAAACCATCACAGACAAATTCACAAGGATGTAGTGTTTTTGCACTGTCGTGTCATGATGTAATTGATCGGCGTGCCTTACGCTAGAGGAGACACCGGACAGCTGATAAACAGGAACTAGTTGTCCCAGATCGCTTCACTAACAAAGCTCCTGCCGGGCTCTTCACTGAACAAGTAAACACATTTATATGCTGAAGGGTCACTCAGCATCTCAATTTAACCCAACAGGAATGATTGCTGTAATATTCTTTTCAAGCAAAATGCTGAATGTACTTATATGTTTCAGGTCTCAGTGGGTATTGCTTTAGAACAGCTATGTCAACTTCAGACAAAGCAGGAGCTACTGTTGACCAGCAGCATCTGACCGCCGCTGCAGAACTTACCCACATTGCTTCGCGCAGCACACCAATCAATCTGTGTGTGTTTGCTTTCTGCTCACCAGATGGGGAAATTGGCAGTACACACTGACACTGTACTAAAAGTAAAAGTGCCTGTCAGTCTGCAAATGCCAAGTCCTACATTAGATCCCTGCACCACAGGCCACACGCATACACACAAGGATTTTGCCCCGGCACACACCATTTGAGGTAGAAATGCAGCAGGCGGCAGAATTTGTCTTCCCCCGGGAAATAAGTCATGGGTGACAAATGAGGCGATGAAGGGAGACAAAGGGTAAAATGCAAGAAAAGAACTGCACTGAACTCATATCGCCACTGCCTGACGTCTTTTTACTGCTTTCACACTAATACTTTTGAACTACAGGAAAAAGAAATGAAAACTCTGCTGCTGCGCGTGCTGGTGAAGGTTAAGAGGGGATTCAGGGGGCCAGAGAGGGTGAGAAGTGGGTCTGCAATAAGATACAAACAAGGGACTGTAAACAGGGGATATAAATAACTGCACACTGTTCCAACACACAAGCACACACTCTGGACTCACACCATCCAAACAAAAAACAACAAAGAATATCAAAGTGCCATTGTCTGAGTCCCTGAAAACACCCAGGCTTTCCTCCCTGTGTCTTTTATCTGCTCCGGCCGGTTATCACAGTCATCTAATCATCACGAGTCCCATCAAAGCTTTCCAGTCCAGCAGACTCACTCGGGTGTGTTTAACTATTCAGTGACTGAGTCATCTTATCGGGTCCCAGGGATTAATTAGCCGCGGCTAATGATGTTAATCTCTTCTAATGCCATTACAGCTCAAAGACTTGGCTTAGCTCTTGTCATATTTATGTGAAAGAGAGAGTGACTTTGGTGAGTAGTTGAGTCTGAAGCTTTTGTTTTGTTACTTATTCCTCGGTTCTTCCGTTCTCTCTCAAGGGCTGCGTCAGATGTTGACACGTGGGACGAGGCGACATGTTAAATTCAACTGTTGGCTGTGTGGCGTCACACAACAGTGTGAAATCCCTCTTTCAGAAATTAATCAACCAAACTTCTTGAACGTCCACCTGCACTGGGCACCGAACGCGAGAGAAATGGCTGATCAAGTCAACCACAGGTAAACCAGCCTGAACACTACGAATTGAGGTGAGACGTCATTTCACTTCCAGACAATCATCAGGGTTCAGATCTTAGGGGAGCTATTAGGGGAGTTACCGATAAAAGTATACATTTTTTTGTTTCAATATATCTGTCAAATCTGGAACATTCATAAAATGGTGCTGTAAATACTTAGGGAAATGCTATGTATCAATGTCCATTTAAAAATGGTACATGGCAACAAAAATGACTATTCCCTTAAAAGGAACCTGTCGTACTTTGGGCTGGGTAATGCTCATATCAAATTGTCAGCATAAAGCTGACGACTCAAACATTTTCAGTGTTTCTTCAAGCCGATGTCAGTTTATCACAGCTCAGCTTGCCCATCAGATACGGGCACGCTGCTTTAACTGCTGCTTTAACTTCCACCGCTCCTCTGTCCAACCACGTCCTCCAGCTCTGACCTATCAATGCGTTTTCTTTCCATTTTCCAATCTGCTGTGTGATTTCAGCCACAATGATCTCACACATGGTTCCAACTACACTGCTCAGAACATCCACTGCTTGTGTTGGAGCACACATAACTGCTGGTTGTGCGCAAAAGCCTGGCAGACCAAAACGTCTGCACGACGACCACGGGTACCTGTGGTCAAGAACACAGCCTCACTCATCAGGGTCGAGTGAGGCTGCTTAAAATCAAAACAAACAAATAAACAACATGGTATAACGAGGTATCACATTAATACAAAACCAGATGTTTCCCCATGCACAGTAGACAGGAATTTTGAGACATTCTGTGGTCAGCAGGGTTGATCTCTGTGTCTAAGAAACATGTCGACAATTACAGACACTCGGGGAAGTTTGGAGGGATGAAAACATGTGTGAGAGCAGATAGAGATGACTACCCCTGGTTATAATCGCTCTGGTAAGTCTTTAATTATACATGCAATTATACTCAGGACTGCGGTTTGAGAAGAGCAAAGAGCTCTCAAATCATTCAGTCATTCATTCTTCTCCTGTTGCTCCGGGTTAACGGGTCGCGGTCGTGCTGGAGCTGATCCCAGCTGTGAACGTCAGGGTCCAACCTGGACGAGTCACCGGCTCATCGGGGCCACATGAAGGACGTACGAAGAACTATTGTTAGCCATGAATTTTCAAACGTACTCTTTCAAAACCAGTAAAGCACCGCCATGTTATTTATTGATCACACTTGGATTAAGAGTGTTACTTTTTGAAAAAGTAACACTCATTTTGTAAGGCAGGCGCTCTAATAAATGTGTTCAGCACTGTTTATTCGACAGAAAAGTGAGGAAATAGAAACATGGACACAGTACAGGTTCTTGTAGTAGTAAATCTGGGTGTAGAATGAAGCAGGTGTGACACTTTTTGGTCATGAGATGTCAGCTTGAGAACGACACAGGCTGTGTCTGTTTGCTCACGCTATCACTTCGCGTTTACAGATGTCTTAACGACCGCAGCGCTCCATGGAGAGTCGTTTTAACAAAGGGGGCGGGGGTCCAAATGTTTGCTGGTTTAACCTCGCATGCTTATCAGCGGTTGTCTGGGTGCTTATCTCAAAGGTAATGCAAGTCTGCAGAGATAAAGACATTTGCCGCGGTGAACAAATACAGGTACATACGTGGTGACGTTGGCAAGCTTCAGGGCAAAGACATGGAAATGAAGACTGGAATTATGGGTTCATTTTCAGAACCTTTTCTCATTGTATAAAAGCTGTTTGACAACTACAGTGTAATCATCTGCCACTAGTAGTTTATTCATAACAACACTATGTGTTTGGGGGTGGGGGGTGGGGTGGGGTGGGGGGGGAGTACACGTGTCCTCACGTGATCATAGCTTATCAGAGTTAGTCCTGAAGTCTGACATCTGTCTCTGAAACTCTCACTGTTTGTTAGCTAGCTAGCTAGCTAGCTAGTTAGCTAACAAACAGTGAGAGTTTGCTAGTTAGCTAGCAAGCCAGCTAGTTAGCTAGCAAGCGAAAGGCCAAACAAATACTGACAAAAACGTCATTTCATTCCATGAAACAGAGGATGAATAGACTGTATGACGTCTGTGGAGGTTTTCAGTCATCCAGGTCATGTCTTGATGGTTTAATTCGTAGGCAACAGGTCTTGTGGCTTGAAGACGACTTGAAGAGGCTTCTAGAATGAGGGTGAAACATCTTCAGAGTCTGGTGCCACCTCAGCTACTGACTCAACACTAAACAGCTGATAAACCTCCTCTGATCGCGGCAAACACCCTGCAATCTTTGACATGACGTGTTCAATGTCAAAAATGGAAACGTTGTTCTTGAAGAAAAGTCACCAAAAAAAAAAAAGAGAACGAAAAGGTGAGTGTGGATAAGGAGGAAATGGGTTGGCATTTTCCAGAGGGAACAAATACTTCCAGCTGTTCTTCATAAAGCACATTTCTAAATTAAAAAAATATATATTTATAAAAAAAAGAGCTGCAGCCTTGTGAAATTGGTGTGTGTGAAAGATGATATGTAACCATGGAAAATGACATTTATTCAGTCCATGTCAATCAATTTCACATTAACCTTCTTTAGTCAAATCGTCTACCCCTGTGTACACGATCACATCAACTACGAATGCATAAAACAGGAAATAAAACGTTGAACATGAAACTAAAAAATGTAAATATCGGAAATTTGAAGTTGCACAAACAACACACGCCCTTCCATTTTTTATTTTTTTTTTGCTGTTTTTTCCAAAATGTGCAGGTACAAAGTATAACCATGTGACGTGGCCCATGTCACACAGCCAACCCCCCCCCCCCCCCCCCCCCCCCCCCCCCCCCCCCCCCCCCCCCCCCCCCCCCCCCCCCCCTCCCCTTTCTCCTCTC